>CP125272.1:438896-544001 GCA_030027945.1 Phytophthora plurivora
GACCAAGGTGAACGCTCCGTTTCGCGAAGCTGTTGGTACTCTGATACCTGTGATGCTACTCGCCCGGATATTGCGTATGCCGTTGGCTATCAATGTCGCGCTTCGCTGGAAACCCTCAAGAAGAACACTGGGTTGCGGTCAAGCGTATCTTTCGCTACCTGCAAGGCACCAAGACGCATAGGATCTGCTTCAGAAGCCAAGGGTGACAGCATCGACTCGTGGATACTCGGACGGACTGGGCTGCGACCTCATGGGCCGCAAGTCGACTTCCAGCTACACGTTCATGCTGATGGGTACCGGTGAGCTGGGGCGGCAAGAAGCAATCAAGTGTTCACTGTCTACGAGTGAGGCGGAGTACATCGCACTCAGTCTGGCGATCAAGAGGGCAAGTGGTTCTCGCCTGCTGTGCGAGATTTTGGCGGCCGCTAATGAACTGGACCCGAGCTCATGATCCGCGAAGACAACCAGTCGTGCATCAAGATGACGAAAGAACCCAGTGAACCACGGTCGCGCCAAGCACATCGACATCAAGTACCACCACATCCGCGTTGAAGTCAAGCGCAGTGAAATCAAACTCGAGTACTGCGAGACTTCGTGATGCTGCGGACATCATGACGAAGCGCTCCAGGACCTCGCCACACGGACCTGACGGCTGCTCTCGCTGTTCGTGACTTCGCATGAGGGCGTATTGGGGTTATTCCGGTTTGATATCGGTTTTAACCGTGAACCGGTTAACCCGAACCAGTCCAATCCGAACCCGTTGATTATGGTGATTACGGTAAGTTGTTTGCCACCGATGATTAGACGAGTAGGATGATTGGACGAACACCGGTGAGTGATGGTTGATTAGATGCACTAGGTGATAGGACGCAGGGTCGCGTGTCTATAACGGTAGGGATTAAGCTCCAACAATTCAATCACTTTCGAATCTTCATTCTACCCCTCAAGTGGTTTCCTGCCTCCGCTCGGTCTCGCGCAGAGTGCTGTCTTCCCTCCGCTTCGTACAAGCTTCGCCAAGATCCATACCACATCAGAAACGACGACGACAACTACGACTACGGCTTTGATCGAGTGGCGTTCGCGGTTTCACTGGAGTGTGATATTTCGACGGGCAAGAATGTGTCCGGGATGTGGGCGGTCGACAGCGGCGCAGCACCACATCTGCAACGACAAGGCCAAGTTCGCCCATTTGATTGAGCGGAACGAAGGCGAACTTTCGGTGGCCGACGGGAACAAGGCGGCCATCATGGGTGTGGGGACCATCGTGGAACAAGTGGTCCTGCCCAACGGCGACGAGCGCGAGATCGAGATCAAGAACGCGCTGTACGTGCCAAGCATGAGCAAGAATCTGCTTTCGGTACCTCAGATCAACAAAAGTGGCAAGTTTCAAGTGGTGTTCGACGGCGCCAAGATGCAGATTGCGCGCAAGGACTCCAAGCAAGTGGTGGCGACGGCAAACCTCGTGGATGGACTCTACTGGCTGATGACGCCTCAGCGATCGGCGAATGCGGCGACGAGTGGCAAGATTGTCGACCTGCACGCGCGCATGGGTCACGCTCCGGTTGAGGTGCTTCGCAAGATGGTCGACAACCACATGATCAAGGACGCGAAGGCACCTTCCAAGTCGAGGGACCAAGTCTGTGTCGTGGTTGCCAGCAAGGAAGATGGTCAAAAACCGTTCCCAAGCAACCATGACAAGCGTCGTTACAACACGTTCGAGCTGCTCCACTTCGACATCTGCGGACCCATGGAGAAAAACTCGCTTGGTGGCAGCAAGTACCTGCTGCTGATCGTGGACGAAGCCAGCGGATGCATGAAGGGTTTCTGCCTGCGTGCCAAGTCGGAGAGCGAAGACTGCATCAAGACGTACATCATGAAGGTGCAGAAGCAGTTCGGCAAGAAGGTCAAGTTTGTGCGGCACGACGGAGCTCGTGAGTTTGCGACCAACTCGCTCAAGGACTTCTACGAAGACGAAGGCATCGAGCAGCAAACCACGGTTCCGTACGCGCACCAGACGAACGGCACGGCAGAGCGAGCTATCCGGACTATCGTCACGATCGGCCGCAGCATGCTGCATCACGCCAAGCTGGACAAGTGTTTCTGGGCTGAGGCGGCCATGACGGCCATCTACGTGAAGAATCGTCTGCCGTCACCCAAGATCGAGCACAAGACTCCGTTCGAGATCGTGTACAAGTCCAAGCCGAGTGTGAAGCACATGCGTGTGTTCGGCTGTCGGACGTACATTCTGACTCCGAAGGAGAAGCGGCTCAAATGGGATCCCAAGGCTCGCGCCGGACTGTTCCTCGGTTACGAAGAAGTGTCCAAGGCGTATCGAGTTTATGACATCGAGGCGGGGCAGGTGGTGATCAGTCGCGATGTCAACTTCGATGAGTCGACCTTTGGACTTTCACCGACGATTTCCGATGAAGATGTCGACGACCTGGACTTCGAATCGCTCGACATCGACAATGATGGTTCCCGCCAGACGGAGTACACGCAGGCAGGGAAGCGCAAGAGCCGCCCGAGTGACGAAGATGAAGCTGCCAGAAGACCGCGAGCTGTGCGTCATCGACCTGGACTGGAAGAAGCAAGTGCGCCGAACGACTCCTCTCCGCACCGAGCAGACGCAGACGAAGAAGAAAAGTATGGAGATGAAGATGACGATTCGACTCCACCAGTGTTTTGGCGTGCAAGTGCCAATGCCGTCGAAGCAGGCGACCTATCGGAGCCGACGACGTTTCAAGAGGCGGTGAACGGCCCGGACCAAGTGCACTGGCGCAAGGCAATTCGTGCTGAGCTCGAGTCGATGCGACTTCGTGGTGTGTTTCGTGCTGCCAAGTTGCCTAGCGGACAACGCGCCATCGGTACCAAGTGGGTGTTCAAGATCAAGCGCAAAGCGGACGGATCGATCGAGAAGTACAAGGCGCGCCTCGTGGCCAAGGGGTTCAAGCAGAAGTACGGCATCGACTACACCGAGACGTTCTCGCCCGTCGTCAAGTACGTGACGCTGCGCATGGTGATCGCACTCGCCAAGTACTACGGATGGCCTCTCGATCAACTCGACGTGGTGACCGCTTTCCTGTACGGGATAATGAAGGAGCTGGTGTTCTGCGCGGTCCCCGAAGGTGTTGATCTCGACGGTGACTTCGACTGCCTGGAATTGGTGAAGGCGATCTACGGTCTCAAGCAAGCTTCGCGCGTGTGGAACGAGACCTTCGACGAGTTCGTGTGCTCTATCGGCTTCCAAGTATCGGCGTTCGACCCGTGCCTCTACATCAAGATCGTTGACGGTCACTGCGTGCTCGTGCTGGTCTACGTGGATGACGTGCTGATTACCGGAAGTTCACCCGAACTGATCTCACGCACGAAGACCGACCTCAAGACACGCTTCGAGATGACCGACAGCGGCAAGTGCGCGTTCGTTCTTGGGATCGAGTTGGTGGACGGCCCGGACGGCAGCGTGACGATGTCAGCGCCGCTATGTGGATGACATTCTCAAGCGTTTTGGTATGGACGAGTGCAAGGCCGTGGTGAGTCCCGTCGACATAAGCACTCGACTGATTTCAAGTGACGCAGCGACCAAGGTGAACGCTCCGTTTCGCGAAGCTGTTGGTGCTCTGATGCACCTGATGACTGCTACTCGCCCGGATATTGCGTATGCCGTTGGCTATGTGTCGCGCTTCATGGAGAACCCTCAAGAAGAACACTGGGTTGCGGTCAAGCGTATCTTTCGCTACCTGCAAGGCACCAAGACGCATGGGATCTGCTTCAAGCCGGGTGACAACATCGACTTTCGTGGATACTCGGACGCGGACTGGGCTGGCGACCTCGCGGACCGCAAGTCGACTTCCGGCTACACGTTCATGCTGATGGGTGCACCGGTGAGCTGGGGCAGCAAGAAGCAATCAAGTGTTTCACTGTCTACGAGTGAGGCGGAGTACATCGCACTCAGTCTGGCGATCCAAGAGGGCAAGTGGATTCATCGCCTGCTGTGCGAGATTTTGGCGGCCGCTAATGAGACTGGACCCGAGCTCATGATCCGCGAAGACAACCAGTCGTGCATCAAGATGACGAAGAACCCAGTGAACCACGGTCGCGCCAAGCACATCGACATCAAGTACCACCACATCCGCGACGAAGTCAAGCGCGGTGAAGTGAAGCTCGAGTACTGCGAGACTTCTGTGATGCTAGCGGACATCATGACGAAGGCGCTCCCGGGACCTCGCCACACGGACCTGACGGCTGCTCTCGGCATTCGTGGGACTTCGCATTGAGGGGGCGTATTGAGGGTTACCGGTTTGGTATCGGTTTTAACCGTGAACCGGTTAACCGAACCGGTCCAATCGAACCCACGTTGATTATGGTGATTACGGTAAGTTGTTTACGCCACCGATGATTAGACGAGTAGGATGATTGGACGAACACCGGTGAGTGATGGTTGATTAGATGCACTAGGTGATAGGACGCAGGGTCGCGTGTCTATAACAGTAGGGTGTAAGCTCCAACAATTCAATCACTTTCGAATCTTCATTCTACCCCTCAAGTGTCTTCGCTCCGGTCCCGCCGTCTGCGACGTCCCTCCCTCCGCTTCGTCCAAGCTTCGTGTCCAAGATCCATACCTTCCATCAGGTTATGAGCCCAAGCACCATGTCCTCTGCGCAAGACGCCTCGACCAAGGTCTCCATTGACAAGTTCAACGGGGACAACTACGCGACGTGGAACCGCTACATGCGTGGCGTGTTCCTGACCAAGTCGACGTGGCATGTGGTGAACCGCGAGACGACGCCAAGCTTCACGGACTCGCGGGCCAAGGACGACTACGTCAAGTCGAGCAACATCGCGTTCGGACTGATGTTGCTCCACATGGACGCGGACTACCACCATGTGGTCGACGACTGCGAGGAAGCGTGGGTTGCGTGGTCGCGCCTGAAGACGCTGTACGGTGGTTCGCAGAAGGCTGGACGCATCTACCTGAAGCGCCAACTCTTCAGCATGGAGATGTCGGAAGGCGGCAATGTCTTGCATCATTGCAACGAGGTCCTCAACATCAGCGCCAAGCTCAGCAGTATCGGCGCCAAGATGGAGGATGAAGACGTGGCGATCTGCCTACTGCGCAGTCTCCCAAGAGCTACGAGAACGTCGTGCTGAACTTGGAGATGAGCAGCGCTGAGCTGCGATCGCAAGACGTCGTGAAGGTGCTCACGAATGAGCACATCAAGAGACAAGGCGAGAAGACGGCGACGGTGAAGACGGAGAACGCGGCCAAGGCATTCAACACCGACCGAGAGTCTCGCCAGTGTACGTACTGCGGAAAAGTGGGGCACACGATTGACAAGTGCTGGACCAAGCAGAAGGACGAGAATCGGGGCCCAAGACGCGGCGGCAACGGCCGTGGACGCGGGGCCAACAACATCCAGTGGAGAAACGACAGCGACGGCTACGACTACGACTACGATCGAGTAGCGTTCGCGGTTTCACTGGAATGTGGGGTTTCGACGGGCAAGAATGTGTCCGGGATGTGGGCGGTCGACAGCGGCGCAACGCACCACATCTGCAACGACAAGGCCAAGTTCGCCCATTTGATTGAGCGGAACGAAGGCGAACTTTCGGTGGCCGACGGGAACAAGGCGGCCATCATGGGTGTGGGGACCATCGTGGAACGAGTGGTCCTGCCCAACGACGACGAGCGCGAGATCGAGATCAAGAACGCGCTGTACGTGCCAAGCATGAGCAAGAATCTGCTTTCGGTACCTCAGATCAACAAAAGTGGCAAGTTTCAAGTCGTGTTCGACGGCACCAAGATGCAGATTGCGCACAAGGTCTCCAAGCAAGTGGTGGCGACGGCAAACCTCGTGGATGGACTCTACTGGCTGATGACGCCTCAGCGATCGGCGAATGCGGCGACGAGTGGCAAGATTGTCGACCTGTGATGAACGGTGTAGTTGAAGAGACGAAGCTTGGACGAAGCGGAAGAGTGAGCACGCTTGGGCGAGACCGGAGCGAAGACCACTTGAGGGGAAGAAGGAAGATTCGAAAGTGATTGATTTATCGGAGTTAGCTGTTTGGCCTACCACAAAGAAACGCAGTCACGCGTCCAATCAATCTACTCGTCTAATCACTACTGCCGTAATCATTATGGCGTAAACATGCGGTTCGGATTGGACCGGTTCGGTTAACCGGTTAATGGGTACAAACCACACTTAACCGGAAACCCTCAGTACAGCCGTCAACCTGCAACACGCCCCCTCAATGCGAACACGCATGAACACCAAGAGCCATCGTCAAGTCCTTGTGACGAGGTCCGCCAAGTCCCTTGGTCAGGATGTCCGCCAGCATGGTCGCAGTTTCGCAGTACTCGACGAGAACTTCTCCGCGCTTGACTTCGTCGCGGATGTGATGGTACTTGATGTCGATGTGCTTGGCGCGGCCATGGTTCACGGGGTTCTTGGTCATCTTGATGCACGACTGATTGTCCTCGAAGATCTTCAGATCCGGCGATTCTTCGCCCGCCGCCGCTAGAATCTCACATAGCAGCTTGTGCACCCACTTGCCTTCTTGGATCGCGAGGCTCAGCGCGATGTACTCGGCTTCGCTTGTGGAAGTGACACACTTGACTGCTTCTTGGAGCCCCACGAAATCGGTCCGCCGAGAACTTGGAACAGGTAGCCTGAGGTCGACTTGCGGTCGTTGTGGTCACCAGCCCAGTCAGCATCGGAGTAGCCGCGAAAATCCACGCCCTTGCTCGGTGCGAAGCGGATGCCATGCGACTTGGTGCCTTGCAGGTAGCAAAAATGCGCTTGGCCGCAGTCCAGTGTTCCACTTGGGGGTTCTCCATGAAGCGTGACACGTATCCAACGGCGAAAGCAATGTCAGGCCGAGTCGAAGTCATCAAGTGCATGAGCGCACCGACCGCCTCGCGGAATGGTGCATCTAGCTTGGTCGAAAGGTCACTTGGCACCAGCTTCATGCTGAGGTCGACCGGGCTGGCAGCAGGTTTGCAGTTCTGCATGCCAAAGCGCTCCAGGATGTCGTTAATGTAGCGCGCTTGGCTTAGCGTAACGCTGCCGTCCTCGTTGTCGACAACTGCGATGCCGAGAATGAAGGAGCACTTATTGAGGGTTACCGGTTTGGTATCGGTTATTAACCGTGAACCGGTTAACCCGAACCGGTCCAATCCGAACCCACGTTGATTATGGTGATTACGGTAAGTTGTTTACGCCACCGATGATTAGACGAGTAGGATGATTGGACGAACACCGGTGAGTGATGGTTGATTAGATGCACTAGGTGATAGGACGCAGGGTCGCGTGTCTATAACAGTAGGGTGTAAGCTCCAACAATTCAATCACTTTCGAATCTTCATTCTACCCCTCAAGTGTCTTCGCTCCGGTCCCGCCGTCTGCGACGTCCCTCCCTCCGCTTCGTCCAAGCTTCGTGTCCAAGATCCATACCTTCCATCAGGTTATGAGCCCAAGCACCATGTCCTCTGCGCAAGACGCCTCGACCAAGGTCTCCATTGACAAGTTCAACGGGGACAACTACGCGACGTGGAACCGCTACATGCGTGGCGTGTTCCTGACCAAGTCGACGTGGCATGTGGTGAACCGCGAGACGACGCCAAGCTTCACGGACTCGCGGGCCAAGGACGACTACGTCAAGTCGAGCAACATCGCGTTCGGACTGATGTTGCTCCACATGGACGCGGACTACCACCATGTGGTCGACGACTGCGAGGAAGCGTGGGTTGCGTGGTCGCGCCTGAAGACGCTGTACGGTGGTTCGCAGAAGGCTGGACGCATCTACCTGAAGCGCCAACTCTTCAGCATGGAGATGTCGGAAGGCGGCAATGTCTTGCATCATTGCAACGAGGTCCTCAACATCAGCGCCAAGCTCAGCAGTATCGGCGCCAAGATGGAGGATGAAGACGTGGCGATCTGCCTACTGCGCAGTCTCCCCAAGAGCTACGAGAACGTCGTGCTGAACTTGGAGATGAGCAGCGCTGAGCTGCGATCGCAAGACGTCGTGAAGGTGCTCACGAATGAGCACATCAAGAGACAAGGCGAGAAGACGGCGACGGTGAAGACGGAGAACGCGGCCAAGGCATTCAACACCGACCGAGAGTCTCGCCAGTGTACGTACTGCGGAAAAGTGGGGCACACGATTGACAAGTGCTGGACCAAGCAGAAGGACGAGAATCGGGGCCCAAGACGCGGCGGCAACGGCCGTGGACGCGGGGCCAACAACATCCAGTGGAGAAACGACAGCGACGGCTACGACTACGACTACGATCGAGTAGCGTTCGCGGTTTCACTGGAATGTGGGGTTTCGACGGGCAAGAATGTGTCCGGGATGTGGGCGGTCGACAGCGGCGCAACGCACCACATCTGCAACGACAAGGCCAAGTTCGCCCATTTGATTGAGCGGAACGAAGGCGAACTTTCGGTGGCCGACGGGAACAAGGCGGCCATCATGGGTGTGGGGACCATCGTGGAACGAGTGGTCCTGCCCAACGACGACGAGCGCGAGATCGAGATCAAGAACGCGCTGTACGTGCCAAGCATGAGCAAGAATCTGCTTTCGGTACCTCAGATCAACAAAAGTGGCAAGTTTCAAGTCGTGTTCGACGGCACCAAGATGCAGATTGCGCACAAGGTCTCCAAGCAAGTGGTGGCGACGGCAAACCTCGTGGATGGACTCTACTGGCTGATGACGCCTCAGCGATCGGCGAATGCGGCGACGAGTGGCAAGATTGTCGACCTGTGATGAACGGTGTAGTTGAAGAGACGAAGCTTGGACGAAGCGGAAGAGTGAGCACGCTTGGGCGAGACCGGAGCGAAGACCACTTGAGGGGAAGAAGGAAGATTCGAAAGTGATTGATTTATCGGAGTTAGCTGTTTGGCCTACCACAAAGAAACGCAGTCACGCGTCCAATCAATCTACTCGTCTAATCACTACTGCCGTAATCATTATGGCGTAAACATGCGGTTCGGATTGGACCGGTTCGGTTAACCGGTTAATGGGTACAAACCACACTTAACCGGAAACCCTCAGTACAGCCGTCAACCTGCAACACGCCCCCTCAATGCGAACACGCATGAACACCAAGAGCCATCGTCAAGTCCTTGTGACGAGGTCCGCCAAGTCCCTTGGTCAGGATGTCCGCCAGCATGGTCGCAGTTTCGCAGTACTCGACGAGAACTTCTCCGCGCTTGACTTCGTCGCGGATGTGATGGTACTTGATGTCGATGTGCTTGGCGCGGCCATGGTTCACGGGGTTCTTGGTCATCTTGATGCACGACTGATTGTCCTCGAAGATCTTCAGATCCGGCGATTCTTCGCCCGCCGCCGCTAGAATCTCACATAGCAGCTTGTGCACCCACTTGCCTTCTTGGATCGCGAGGCTCAGCGCGATGTACTCGGCTTCGCTTGTGGAGAGTGACACACTTGACTGCTTCTTGGAGCCCCACGAAATCGGTCCGCCGAGAACTTGGAACAGGTAGCCTGAGGTCGACTTGCGGTCGTTGTGGTCACCAGCCCAGTCAGCATCGGAGTAGCCGCGAAAATCCACGCCCTTGCTCGGTGCGAAGCGGATGCCATGCGACTTGGTGCCTTGCAGGTAGCGAAAAATGCGCTTGGCCGCAGTCCAGTGTTCCACTTGGGGGTTCTCCATGAAGCGTGACACGTATCCAACGGCGAAAGCAATGTCAGGCCGAGTCGAAGTCATCAAGTGCATGAGCGCACCGACCGCCTCGCGGAATGGTGCATCTAGCTTGGTCGAAAGGTCACTTGGCACCAGCTTCATGCTGAGGTCGACCGGGCTGGCAGCAGGTTTGCAGTTCTGCATGCCAAAGCGCTCCAGGATGTCGTTAATGTAGCGCGCTTGGCTTAGCGTAACGCTGCCGTCCTCGTTGTCGACAACTGCGATGCCGAGAATGAAGGAGCACTTATTGAGGGTTACCGGTTTGGTATCGGTTATTAACCGTGAACCGGTTAACCCGAACCGGTCCAATCCGAACCCACGTTGATTATGGTGATTACGGTAAGTTGTTTACGCCACCGATGATTAGACGAGTAGGATGATTGGACGAACACCGGTGAGTGATGGTTGATTAGATGCACTAGGTGATAGGACGCAGGGTCGCGTGTCTATAACAGTAGGGTGTAAGCTCCAACAATTCAATCACTTTCGAATCTTCATTCTACCCCTCAAGTGTCTTCGCTCCGGTCCCGCCGTCTGCGACGTCCCTCCCTCCGTTTCGTCCAAGCTTCGTGTCCAAGATCCATACCTTACATCAGCGGGGCCAACAACATCCAGTGGAGAAACGACAGCGACGGCTACGACTACGACTACGATCGAGTAGCGTTCGCGGTTTCACTGGAATGTGGGGTTTCGACGGGCAAGAATGTGTCCGGGATGTGGGCGGTCGACAGCGGCGCAACGCACCACATCTGCAACGACAAGGCCAAGTTCGCCCATTTGATTGAGCGGAACGAAGGCGAACTTTCGGTGGCCGACGGGAACAAGGCGGCCATCATGGGTGTGGGGACCATCGTGGAAAGAGTGGTCCTGCCCAACGGCGACGAGCGCGAGATCGAGATCAAGAACGCGCTGTACGTGCCAAGCATGAGCAAGAATCTGCTTTCGGTACCTCAGATCAACAAAAGTGGCAAGTTTCAAGTGGTGTTCGACGGCACCAAGATGCAGATTGCGCACAAGGTCTCCAAGCAAGTGGTGGCGACGGCAAACCTCGTGGATGGACTCTACTGGCTGATGACGCCTCAGCGATCGGCGAATGCGGCGACGAGTGGCAAGATTGTCGACCTGCACGCGCGCATGGGTCACGCTCCGGTTGAGGTGCTTCGCAAGATGGTCGACAACCACATGATCAAGGACGCGAAGGCACCTTCCAAGTCGAGTGGACCAAGTCTGTGTCGTGGTTGCCAGCAAGGGAAGATGGTCCAAAAACCGTTCCCAAGCAACCATGACAAGCGTCGTTACAACACGTTCGAGCTGCTCCACTTCGACATCTGCGGACCCATGGAGAAAAACTCGCTTGGTGGCAGCAAGTACCTGCTGCTGATCGTGGACGAAGCCAGCGGATGCATGAAGGGTTTCTGCCTGCGTGCCAAGTCGGAGAGCGAAGACTGCATCAAGACGTACATCATGAAGGTGCAGAAGCAGTTCGGCAAGAAGGTCAAGTTTGTGCGGCACGACGGAGCTCGTGAGTTTGCGACCAACTCGCTCAAGGACTTCTACGAAGACGAAGGCATCGAGCAGCAAACCACGGTTCCGTACGCGCACCAGACTAACGGCACGGCAGAGCGAGCTATCCGGACTATCGTCACGATCGGCCGCAGCATGCTGCATCACGCCAAGCTGGACAAGTGTTTCTGGGCTGAGGCGGCCATGACGGCCATCTACGTGAAGAATCGTCTGCCGTCACCCAAGATCGAGCACAAGACTCCGTTCGAGATCGTGTACAAGTCCAAGCCGAGTGTGAAGCACATGCGTGTGTTCGGCTGTCGGACGTTCATCCTGACTCCGAAGGAGAAGCGGCTCAAGTGGGATCCCAAGGCTCGCGCCGGACTGTTCCTCGGTTACGAAGAAGTGTCCAAGGCGTATCGAGTTTATGACATCGAGGCGGGGCAGGTGGTTATCAGTCGCGATGTCAACTTCGATGAGTCGACCTTTGGACTTTCACCGACGATTTCCGATGAAGATGTCGACGACCTGGACTTCGAATCGCTCGACATCGACAATGATGGTTCCCGCCAGACGGAGTACACGCAGGCAGGGAAGCGCAAGAGCCGCCCGAGTGACGAAGATGAAGCTGCCAGAAGACCGCGAGCTGTGCGTCATCGACCTGGACTGGAAGAAGCAAGTGCGCCGAACGACTCCTCTCCGCACCGAGCAGACGCAGACGAAGAAGAAAAGTATGGAGATGAAGATGACGATTCGACTCCACCAGTGTTTTGGCGTGCAAGTGCCAATGCCGTCGAAGCAGGCGACCTATCGGAGCCGACGACGTTTCAAGAGGCGGTGAACGGCCCGGACCAAGTGCACTGGCGCAAGGCAATTCGTGCTGAGCTCGAGTCGATGCGACTTCGTGGTGTGTTTCGTGCTGCCAAGTTGCCTAGCGGACAACGCGCCATCGGTACCAAGTGGGTGTTCAAGATCAAGCGCAAAGCGGACGGATCGATCGAGAAGTACAAGGCGCGCCTCGTGGCCAAGGGGTTCAAGCAGAAGTACGGCATCGACTACACCGAGACGTTCTCGCCCGTCGTCAAGTACGTGACGCTGCGCATGGTGATCGCACTCGCCAAGTACTACGGATGGCCTCTCGATCAACTCGACGTGGTGACCGCTTTCCTGTACGGGATAATGAAGGAGCTGGTGTTCTGCGCGGTCCCCGAAGGTGTTGATCTCGACGGTGACTTCGACTGCCTGGAATTGGTGAAGGCGATCTACGGTCTCAAGCAAGCTTCGCGCGTGTGGAACGAGACCTTCGACGAGTTCGTGTGCTCTATCGGCTTCCAAGTATCGGCGTTCGACCCGTGCCTCTACATCAAGATCGTTGACGGTCACTGCGTGCTCGTGCTGGTCTACGTGGATGACGTGCTGATTACCGGAAGTTCACCCGAACTGATCTCACGCACGAAGACCGACCTCAAGACACGCTTCGAGATGACCGACAGCGGCAAGTGCGCGTTCGTTCTTGGGATCGAGTTGGTGGACGGCCCGGACGGCAGCGTGACGATGTGTCAGCGCCGCTATGTGGATGACATTCTCAAGCGTTTTGGTATGGACGAGTGCAAGGCCGTGGTGAGTCCCGTCGACATAAGCACTCGACTGATTTCAAGTGACGCAGCGACCAAGGTGAACGCTCCGTTTCGCGAAGCTGTTGGTGCTCTGATGCACCTGATGACTGCTACTCGCCCGGATATTGCGTATGCCGTTGGCTATGTGTCGCGCTTCATGGAGAACCCTCAAGAAGAACACTGGGTTGCGGTCAAGCGTATCTTTCGCTACCTGCAAGGCACCAAGACGCATGGGATCTGCTTCAAGCCGGGTGACAACATCGACTTTCGTGGATACTCGGACGCGGACTGGGCTGGCGACCTCGCGGACCGCAAGTCGACTTCCGGCTACACGTTCATGCTGATGGGTGCACCGGTGAGCTGGGGCAGCAAGAAGCAATCAAGTGTTTCGCTGTCTACGAGTGAGGCGGAGTACATCGCACTCAGTCTGGCGATCCAAGAGGGCAAGTGGATTCATCGCCTGCTGTGCGAGATTCTGGCGGCCGCTAATGAGACTGGACCCGAGCTCATGATCCGCGAAGACAACCAGTCGTGCATCAAGATGACGAAGAACCCAGTGAACCACGGTCGCGCCAAGCACATCGACATCAAGTACCACCACATCCGCGACGAAGTCAAGCGCGGTGAAGTCAAGCTCGAGTACTGCGAGACTTCTGTGATGCTAGCGGACATCATGACGAAGGCGCTCCCGGGACCTCGCCACACGGACCTGACGGCTGCTCTCGGCATTCGTGGGACTTCGCATTGAGGGGGCGTATTGAGGGTTACCGGTTTGGTATCGGTTTTAACCGTGAACCGGTTAACCCGAACCGGTCCAATCCGAACCCACGTTGATTATGGTGATTATGGTAAGTTGTTTACGCCACCGATGATTAGACGAGTAGGATGATTGGACGAACACCGGTGAGTGATGGTTGATTAGATGCACTAGGTGATAGGACGCAGGGTCGCGTGTCTATAACAGTAGGGTGTAAGCTCCAACAATTCAATCACTTTCGAATCTTCATTCTACCCCTCAAGTGGTTTCCTGCCTCCGCTCCGGTCTCGCGCAGAGTGCTGTCTTCCCTCCGCTTCGTACAAGCTTCGTGTCCAAGATCCATACCTTACATCAGAAACGACGACGACAACTACGACTACGGCTTTGATCGAGTGGCGTTCGCGGTTTCACTGGAGTGTGATATTTCGACGGGCAAGAATGTGTCCGGGATGTGGGCGGTCGACAGCGGCGCAACGCACCACATCTGCAACGACAAGGCCAAGTTCGCCCATTTGATTGAGCGGAACGAAGGCGAACTTTCGGTGGCCGACGGGAACAAGGCGGCCATCATGGGTGTGGGGACCATCGTGGAAAGAGTGGTCCTGCCCAACGGCGACGAGCGCGAGATCGAGATCAAGAACGCGCTGTACGTGCCAAGCATGAGCAAGAATCTGCTTTCGGTACCTCAGATCAACAAAAGTGGCAAGTTTCAAGTGGTGTTCGACGGCGCCAAGATGCAGATTGCGCGCAAGGACTCCAAGCAAGTGGTGGCGACGGCAAACCTCGTGGATGGACTCTACTGGCTGATGACGCCTCAGCGATCGGCGAATGCGGCGACGAGTGGCAAGATTGTCGACCTGCACGCGCGCATGGGTCACGCTCCGGTTGAGGTGCTTCGCAAGATGGTCGACAACCACATGATCAAGGACGCGAAGGCACCTTCCAAGTCGAGCGGACCAAGTCTGTGTCGTGGTTGCCAGCAAGGGAAGATGGTCCAAAAACCGTTCCCAAGCAACCATGACAAGCGTCGTTACAACACGTTCGAGCTGCTCCACTTCGACATCTGCGGACCCATGGAGAAAAACTCGCTTGGTGGCAGCAAGTACCTGCTGCTGATCGTGGACGAAGCCAGCGGATGCATGAAGGGTTTCTGCCTGCGTGCCAAGTCGGAGAGCGAAGACTGCATCAAGACGTACATCATGAAGGTGCAGAAGCAGTTCGGCAAGAAGGTCAAGTTTGTGCGGCACGACGGAGCTCGTGAGTTTGCGACCAACTCGCTCAAGGACTTCTACGAAGACGAAGGCATCGAGCAGCAAACCACGGTTCCGTACGCGCACCAGACGAACGGCACGGCAGAGCGAGCTATCCGGACTATCGTCACGATCGGCCGCAGCATGCTGCATCACGCCAAGCTGGACAAGTGTTTCTGGGCTGAGGCGGCCATGACGGCCATCTACGTGAAGAATCGTCTGCCGTCACCCAAGATCGAGCACAAGACTCCGTTCGAGATCGTGTACAAGTCCAAGCCGAGTGTGAAGCACATGCGTGTGTTCGGCTGTCGGACGTACATTCTGACTCCGAAGGAGAAGCGGCTCAAGTGGGATCCCAAGGCTCGCGCCGGACTGTTCCTCGGTTACGAAGAAGTGTCCAAGGCGTATCGAGTTTATGACATCGAGGCGGGGCAGGTGGTTATCAGTCGCGATGTCAACTTCGATGAGTCGACCTTTGGACTTTCACCGACGATTTCCGATGAAGATGTCGACGACCTGGACTTCGAATCGCTCGACATCGACAATGATGGTTCCCGCCAGACGGAGTACACGCAGGCAGGGAAGCGCAAGAGCCGCCCGAGTGACGAAGATGAAGCTGCCAGAAGACCGCGAGCTGTGCGTCATCGACCTGGACTGGAAGAAGCAAGTGCGCCGAACTACTCCTCTCCGCACCGAGCAGACGCAGACGAAGAAGAAAAGTATGGAGATGAAGATGACGATTCGACTCCACCAGTGTTTTGGCGAGCAAGTGCCAATGCCGTCGAAGCAGGCGATCTATCCGAGCCGACGACGTTTCAAGAAGCGGTGAACGGCCCGGACCAAGTGCACTGGCGCAAGGCAATTCGTGCTGAGCTCGAGTCGATGCGACTTCGTGGTGTGTTTCGTGCTGCCAAGTTGCCTAGCGGACAACGCGCCATCGGTACCAAGTGGGTGTTCAAGATCAAGCGCAAAGCGGACGGATCGATCGAGAAGTACAAGGCGCGCCTCGTGGCCAAGGGGTTCAAGCAGAAGTACGGCATCGACTACACCGAGACGTTTTCGCCCGTGGTCAAGTACGTGACGCTGCGCATGGTGATCGCGATTGCCAAGTATTTTGGCTGGCCCCTCGACCAACTCGACGTGGTGACCGCTTTCCTGTACGGGATAATGAAGGAGCTGGTGTTCTGCGCGGTCCCCGAAGGTGTTGATCTCGACGGTGACTTCGACTGCCTGGAATTGGTGAAGGCGATCTACGGTCTCAAGCAAGCTTCGCGCGTGTGGAACGAGACCTTCGACGAGTTCGTGTGCTCTATCGGCTTCCAAGTATCGGCGTTCGACCCGTGCCTCTACATCAAGATCGTTGACGGTCACTGCGTGCTCGTGCTGGTCTACGTGGATGACGTGCTGATTACCGGAAGTTCACCCGAACTGATCTCACGCACGAAGACCGACCTCAAGACACGCTTCGAGATGACCGACAGCGGCAAGTGCGTGTTCGTTCTTGGGATCGAGTTGGTGGACGGCCCGGACGGCAGCGTGACGATGTGTCAGCGCCGCTATGTGGATGACATTCTCAAGCGTTTTGGTATGGACGAGTGCAAGGCCGTGGTGAGTCCCGTCGACATAAGCACTCGACTGATTTCAAGTGACGCAGCGACCAAGGTGAACGCTCCGTTTCGCGAAGCTGTTGGTGCTCTGATGCACCTGATGACTGCTACTCGCCCGGATATTGCGTATGCCGTTGGCTATGTGTCGCGCTTCATGGAGAACCCTCAAGAAGAACACTGGGTTGCGGTCAAGCGTATCTTTCGCTACCTGCAAGGCACCAAGACGCATGGGATCTGCTTCAAGCCGAGTGACAACATCGACTTTCGTGGATACTCGGACGCGGACTGGGCTGGCGACCTCGCGGACCGCAAGTCGACTTCCGGCTACACGTTCATGCTGATGGGTGCACCGGTGAGCTGGGGCAGCAAGAAGCAATCAAGTGTTTCACTGTCTACGAGTGAGGCGGAGTACATCGCACTCAGTCTGGCGATCCAAGAGGGCAAGTGGATTCATCGCCTGCTGTGCGAGATTCTGGCGGCCGCTAATGAGACTGGACCCGAGCTCATGATCCGCGAAGACAACCAGTTGTGCATCAAGATGACGAAGAACCCAGTGAACCACGGTCGCGCCAAGCACATCGACATCAAGTACCACCACATCCGCGATGAAGTCAAGCGTGGTGAAGTGAAGCTCGAGTATTGCGAGACTACTGTGATGCTGGCGGACATCATGACGAAGGCGCTCCCTGGACCTCGCCACACGGACCTGACGGCGGCTCTCGGCATTCGTGGGACTTCGCATTGAGGGGGCGTATTGAGGGTTACCGGTTTGGTATCGGTTATTAACCGTGAACCGGTTAACCGGTTAACCCGAACCGGTCCAATCCGAACCCACGTTGATTACGGTGATTACGGTAAGTTGATTACACCACCGGTGATTAGACGAGTAGAATGATTGGACGAGCATAGGATATTGATTGGACGCAAGCTGCGTGTCTATGCGATAGGCTAGTGACGAGAATTTAGCTGAAAGCGACGATGATGACTCCACCCCAGCAGCGTTTTGGCGCGCAAGTGCGAATGCAGTCGAGGCCAAGGACAACGCGGAACTGGCAACTTTCCAGGTTGCCGTCAACGGTCCTGACCAAGTGCACTGGCGCAAAGCAGTCCGTGCAGATGTAACGGGGTTACACTTGAAGTGGTAGTAACCACTTGTAACTCTAACAGTTAAGACAACTGTTAGAGGTTGGAAAGGAGCCTCCAGCATTGGTGTGTGGGACACACCAATAGCTACATGGGCGGACCACCTCGTTTGTTGGCTCGCATGCATTTACGCATGTTATTGGTAGAAATTTATGGGTTTCTAAAATATCAGTGCGGGACACAAGGGTAAGGGTTCTGCCAACCACAGGCCCTTTATTGCATCGGCAAGATGAAATACTCCATAAAAACTTATTTTGGTCATAAAATAAAAACTAGGAACCGCACGAAAAATCTCAGAACAGCGGTAAAAACGCCAACACGTGTAGATCAATGCTGCATTCATACCGCTTTCTCATTCCCTCTTCTGCCTCTGCAATGAGGCATCTAACCTTCTAAAACGAAAATATGCACATTGTGCGTGCACACGAGTATTTTGTACGAGAAGAACGCGATCTACGGGACCCCGAGAGACGAACTATACGTCAGCGTTTAGCCGAATGCCTTGCGCTCACAACGGATATGGTCAAGCGCACAATAGCGCACTGGAACAAGCACCAGGACGAAACCTTCACGGCCACCCCAGCACCTCGAGGGCGACCACCACGTTCAGAGGCAAGCCAACTTCACCAGATGATATCAGAAATTTTCGACGAGTGTAATCACTACATCCAACATTTTGGTGTCTGAAATACAAAAAAGAGGTACAGCCATTCCAACCAGAACTATGCGATCCTAGCTGAATCGGATGGACTGCACCTTTATTCGAGGGCGCACACGCGATCCACGCGCTGACTCGGAGGGGAATATTGCATTTCGGCAGGTATATTTGCAGAACAAACTTTCTAACTTAACTGCACGTAGATATCCTAAACTACTGGCGGTATATCTGGACGAGAGCTATTGTAAAGTCAATCATGCGGCCGGATCGACTTGGCTATTCAAGGCATCGCCACGTTATACAGCTAGTGGGAAAGGAAAACGCTACTGTATCGTTGGGGCCGGTGTTTTCTACGTGAAAAACGGCAAATTGCATGCAGAGTGAGTACCGGATTCGTTGTAATACTGACCGTCCCACTACACAGATCGAAATTCGGACTGTCACGGTAACTTTACTGGGCCACTCTTTAACTGTTGTTTTGAGGGGCTATGCGGTGTGCTACAGCTAGTGTACGGAAGCTGCCGAATTCACATGGACGGCGCTTCCTACCACAAGATCCAGACCAACTCCACACCACCCAGCAATGCGCCCAGAGCTGAGTTGATCAAGTGGTTAAAAGGACAAGGATACAATGCCCCTCCTCACTACACTCACTACACATGCAAACAGCTTAGAGCTATTATTGCGCAGGTATGTAAATGTTTTCACTTTGTAATGTACATGTATGTATCTAACTAATTTATATGAAAATAATAGGTTCGGCCACCTTCTATTTACGAAGCTGTCGAAACCGCCCGCGGCTTCACCCATGAAGTGCTCTACACGCCCCGTATTATCCTGAGCTTCAACCAATCGAGATGATATCGGGCGCGTTGAAGAATCGAATCGCTCTGAACCCTGCCGAGTCGCTGGATGATCTTGGCGACAAAATTAAAGAAGGCCTCGCTGCTATCACCAAGAAAGAACGGATTGTGACTGTCGAGTACCATGAGGCTGCGACCATGCTGGCGGACATCTTGACCAAGGCTCTTGCTGGGCCGCGTCACAAGGACATCACAGCCGCACTTGGTGTGCACGCGTGTTCGCATTGAGGGGGCGTGTTGTGGGTTACGGTTTACTGATAACCGTACTGGTACAACTTGTCCACGCATGAGTACGGTACGATGTTTACGGTCATGATTAGATGCTTTGGATGATTGGAAGCACATGGAATGATTAGATGAGCAGACCGATTGGATGAGCACCAACATTAACATTCAAATAAACTCTCACTTCCCAAAATTTCTTCTTCTATCAAAGTGCCTAGTCAACCTTCCGGCCAATTCGGCTCAACTATTTACACTTACGTTAGGGAAGATCCCGGATCCGACGATGCTGAAGGATCCACCGGATCTTCGGCTTCAAAACCAAGATCTCCCCTATTCGGACCTGTGTGCGGGAACGCCCACGCAGGATCCAACCTTTCACGTCCCCGCCAAGTGGTTCAAATTATCCCGATACAATTCAAATTAACTCGACATTATATATATATCAAATTACGTAAAGCGTATTGTCTCGCTACGATTCGCATCGGGTCTCATAGCGTTGCGTCCACCTTTTCCATCTCTTGAAACTTCTTGATGATGGCATTTCGGCGAGAGGCAACCTTCTCTGGGCTGATTCATTTTTTTAGCTTGTCCGTATGCGCAAGCAGCGATTTGGGCTTCTTTTCCACGATAAACTCGCGATCCTGTATATTTTACACAGAACGATCACTCCGTAGTCGGAGCGCTTGCTTTGTAAAGGCTTCGTCTTATAGTCATGGGCAGCCAGCCACTTTGAAGGTTTCCGCTTTGACGGATGTCGCCGTTCGATGTGACACGACAGCCCACTTTACCGCCTTAAAAGCGTATGATGGATCATGCATCTTCGTGTCTGAGACGATGGGGGCATTGGACGCTCCGCTCGGAGTCGCAAGCCAGCACCGACGCTATGAAAGCATTGTGCGTGGATGCTGAGTGATCATGCCCCTCCTCGTTGATACACGGGGAGTAGGCGTCACATCACACGTCATAGCACGCAAACACCGCGATAAAGTGCTCTGAGGCACTCGCCCATCCGTCGAGGACGCCGTCAAACCGGTCCGGCATTTCGTCGGCAATTAAGCGCTCGACAGAACGAGGCACTGCAGCGGGGCTACCGTAGCTTAGCGTCAGAGGAAGACGTTTACCCAAAGAGTATCAGTTAGTATCGATAACTGCCGTTCTTATACAAAGAACAAGTACAAGTCCGTACAATAACTAGTTACGGACTCCAAGAGTCTCTTAGTCCCTTAAACAATGCAACTAACTCTTCAGAGGCTAAACCTCAACTGTATTGCTTTTCTTAATTGTCCTAAACCTAAATGTAACGGATTTAATATCTAGCATACTGAATCCCAATCAAATGTAACGTGTGGCTCTGAGGCTATCTTCGTATCTAGTAAGTGTGTGACACACACAAGCTGCAACCTTCGTGTAACACCCCGTTACAGGCACCGCGTCCATCACGCGCCGGGAGAGTCTCGACAAAGCGTCACCGCCAGCATTTCTTCAGAAAACCCGGGTGTTCGCGCCTGATATGCTGCATCAGGTCCGTGAACCCCGCGCCTGTCGTACGTTTCTGGACCGTGCCACATCGACAGCGGAAATACTGGGGAATTACCTCATCATCGTACGGGTTGAGGCACGGGTGGGAGTAGAAGTCGGCCACCTGCGTGTTGGTGAGGGCGTCGCGGCGAGTTGGACGTGGGATGGGGGGGGGCAATGGTTGGATGAGAACTTGCGGTAGAATCGAAAGTGAGAGAAATGTTCGTGCCGCTGCATACGTTCGTGCAAAAATTGTCCGAGTAATCTGCAAAGCTGATGAATGCGCACGTTGGACTTATTTCACTTGAGAAGGAGGAGACCACCCGCATTATAGCCGTAGTCAGGGTCACTATTCAAAGCTTAATCTACGTCATGTTCTACTCGGTTGTGCTGGAAGAGTGCTGTGATTATATGTTAGGCTAAACACAGGTCTTAGACGGCATCTCAAAACCGTTGGACCTCTCGACTGCCACCAAGACGTTTTCCATTGCCGCGAGCAAGGCCTCCGCGCAGATTGGGGCGAGCGTCATGTATCTGTTCATAAAGTCAAATAGTATTCGTAAATAAGGGTTAATGTGAACACATCTCCCTCCAAATGAAAGAGCAACAACCTGCACTTACATAAGCTTGATCGCACCGTGGTGAAGCGTATACACGGTCCACACTTCTCGCAAAAGATGAGCGAGAGATTGTTCATGACGATCCACTCTACCCAGCCGTAGAGGTTTTGAGCGTATCGCCGCACGCAGTTCAGGAGGGGTCCAGCCTCAGACGTTGTGACCTCGAGCATGTCCGCCTCATAGGTCAGTGCGGGTGCTCGCGTCTCACGTGCTGCAGCAGATTCGTCAACCCGTTTGATTTCTAAACGTGCCACACCGACAACGAAAGTATTCCAGGATAACTTCGTCGTAATCGCCACGGCACGATTCAGTGACTTGAGCTGACGTGACGAGCTGGTCGCGAGACCCGGGGTTGTTGCTTGAATAGCAAATTGATTAAAGAGAATGAAGTAAGAGCTAGACTAACCGTTCCCTTTCCCTCTGGCTCCTAGCACATACAACCAACGGCGGCTCCTTGGTTCCCGCTGGACACAGCAGGAGAAAATACGCCGTAAGCAGACATCTCCTGTCGAGTCCGGCTTCACCGTGAATCCATGCCTGCCGACGCAGACACCGTCGTCCACAGCAGCACCAACCACAAGCCTGAAGCAGAGCACAGCGCGCCGCGCGTCAACCTCTTGGCCGTACTGCCGAAGGCGGCAGCGACTTGACTAGTCCTTTGATGACACGCGACAGGGGGCAATGACCATGTTGATGCGCTGGAGAGCTGGCAAGCGTGGAGGGGGTGTTTATCGTTTAGAAAGTTGACCATGATACTTAGAATATTGTAAGGCGATCAAAAGCTTGCTAAAACTAGAACGGTTGGCTTGGAGAAGTCACCTGCGTTGCGACATAAATTAGATATTAAGTGGTAAGGAAAAATCAATTATGTTGTGGGGTTTGTCAAAAGCTGACAATACATTTGTTTATGATATATATGGTCATTATTATTATGACCATGCTAAAACCGACAGCCCTGCCGTGTAAGTTTCTCGAGTGAACAGATAACACAACGTAATTGCAGTTCTCGATCGGAAAATCGAACGTCCTTGGACTTCCAATGACAGCGCAAATAAGTCTAATGCATAGCAATTTTCGATCTCACCAACGAAAACACTTCTTCTTAGTGGAGGTCCATTTGGTCTTGCACATGAGAGCATAATTGCCGGTTTCCTCGACAAAAGTACCCAGAAGAGCTTTGGCACGTTCCAATGCTAGTGCACCCAACAACTCCCGTAGCATATTCTGTGTTTTCTGAGGTGTTACAGCAATATCTGCACGCAAAGGAAATGTTGTTAAACCCAATTAATCACACAAGAGTGGCTAAAATCAATAGATCGACTGCTGTCAACATCCTTCACCAAAAGCACCCACCGAGCTTGCCCGCCAGGTAGCGGTTCACATTAGCAGTAGCTGGGGGCCTGTTCCGCACGTACAAATTCCGCTGGAATCCCCCGATTCCAGCTTATTTCAACACTCCAGCGGATCACAAAAAAAATCTGTGTTCCGCATGCCAACACATAGATTTTTGGCCCGAATTTGGGGGGGGGGGGGAGTTAACCAGCGGGTTATGACAGTGATACCTGTGACAGCAAATACTAAGCATGATTATTTATTCGTAGCGAACTGGAAGGAATGCGTCATGAACACCTTTGGAGTAGCTGATTAACAACTTTATCTAAGCAACTACCTCACCGTCCCTGCCGGCCTTAGTCCTGAGGTAGTTAACCCACATCGCCGTAGCAATATCGTCTCGTCGCATTCTTATTTCATCATATCATGATCAACTGGTTCCGTGTCTCCTGCGTCGGCTTCTTCCGCTAATGACGCATATGCCTCGGTTTCTACTTGTGTATCTGCATATTGGTCGTGGTTGAGTCGTATAAAGTTGTGAATGGCGAAGGCAGCCCGCGTTAATCCAATTTGGTCGCTTAAACGATAACTAGTCATGGTCCGTAGGATCGGGAACTTGTTTTTCACAGCGCCGTAGGTTCGTTCAATTACATTCCGGAGTGACGAGTGCCGAAGGTTGAAAAGTCCTGCTTTGTTTTGCGGTTGTAGGATTCCGGCACCGAACTCGTTGAGGTGGTATCGCACTCCTCGGTACGGAGTCATCGTGTACTTGTCGAGGGCATAGCCAGCATCTCCCAAGTAGTATTTTCCTGTCGAACCATTTCAATTAGTTAGTTTGAATACGAAAAGTAGTACAAAGTGAAGTTACCTTGCGGGATCATGAAACCATGGCGTAGGGCGTCCTTGAGCACTCTACCGTCATGAGCAGACCCCTCCCACCCTGCTAAGACGTACAAAAACTCCATAGAAAAGTTGCAAAGTTGGTTGAACAGAAGCCTTTGCGGTTTCTAAACCGCGGTGTGATATCCGATGGAGGAACGACAGGAATGCGTGTACCGTCCAATGCGCCAATGCAACCTTTAAAGTATGGGAAGAATTTGGTTGAGTCTCGAATTTGGACAGGTGTATGTGACGTTGGCAAGACCACAATCCTGTTCCAGCAAGCATTGATAGCAGCTATACCTTGCTGTACAACTCGTGATATTGTTCCCGGCCCATGTTGCCATCTTTCTTGGGCTTCCCGATTACTTTTACCAGTCAAAATGTAAAGGAAAATCAGCAGGCGTTCTCCACTGCTGACATGATTCGTTGTTGGCAGCATTTGGGTCGTTTCCAGTTCAGCAAGCAATAACTTAAACGTATGGATACTCATACGAGCCACTTCAAAGAAGCGCACAGGGCTCCTACTGCGTGTAAGTTCCTGGTAGTACATGGACCCCGTGAGTAGAGACGTTCTACACTCCTCCTTTGCATAGTGAGCTTTAATATACGCATATACTGGCATCAAGCCGGAGATCACCACAGCAATCCTTTCATCTTCTTCGTCGGAGCTGCTCTCATCTATATCCATTTTTGCTATCACTCTTCTTGTTGCTAGATAAGATATCGACAAAATAAAAAAACGAGGAACTCTTATAAAAACGTGAAACGACGAGGAAACCCAACTATATAAATAAAACTTGCGAGGAAACGTAATGAGATCCATCGAAGATATAAATGCAGGAATAAAAAGTGTAACCAACGCAACGAACGTGTCGATTTGTTAATGCTTTCACTTTAAAAACATATCTTTCTGAGTAATATGGCTTTCGGATGGGACGAAGAACTAACTGCTCGCCCGATCAACAACGTATTAGACCAAGTGAATCGACTCGGGGCTTCATACGAGGGGAACTTTAAGAAAGCAGTATGGAATCGCATTGTGCTGGCATTTAATAGCGGCCTCTCTGATGACCTCGTGCGCGACCGCAAACAATTGCAGAGCAAGTTAACCGACTTGAAGAAGAAATACAGGATCTACTCGGCAATGAAAAACAATAGTGGCTTTGGGTGGGATCCAACGACAGGCATGCCTACAGCTCCCGATTCTGTTTGGGAGGATCTACTCACGGTGCATCCAAGTGCCAAAGAGTTCAAGTCACGGCCGCTCTTTATGTATGAAGAGCTGAGCCTGATCTTGTCGAGGACTACCGCCACAGGCTCATTCGCCGTATATGGAGATAACGGAGAAGGGCCACGAACCGCACCTTCGCCTTCGCCACTTCGTTCACCACGATCAGCACCTTCCAGTTTAAGTGAGCTCAGCAGCGACTTAGATGCAGAAGCTGAAAGCAAAACGGAGGAGGCTGTAGAAGATGAAAGAACCGTAACACCCAAGCATAACCGTCGACGAAACATACAAGGCAACAAAAGCACCGGAAGTACTACGAAACGACAGAAGACTACCGGCGAAAAAATGAGCGATGCCATGGCGACGATGGCAAGCGCGCAAGATTCCATCGCTTCTACTATTCTCCACCGTCGCAACAGAGGTAGACCATTGACATGCTCTGATGAGGCCATACATATATTCAAGGAGATGTTCACAGACAAGATAGCCGTGGCTGAGCGGTTCAAGTTCATTAGACTACTTGCCACGGATCCTAATGCTGCCACGATGTTTTACGGTATGGATGATGAGAGCCGCAACTACATGGTGGAACTGTTCATCGCGGAGGATCACGCGGAGGAGCACTCGGGCTAGAACAGCAGCAAGAACTACTAGTTCGTCATTGACATCTTCAAGCTTGATTTTTACTCATTAATATATTGTATATCTTTATAAAGAACTAATTATAGCTTTTCGCAGGCTAAGTCTGTGGGGGGTTAGATCGACATCTACGTGTTCCGCATTTCCTTCCAGCGGGTCCATGAACCCGGCGGGTCACCTCTATCTGGTGGAAATTCATTTCCACCAGATCCAAATAGAGTATTTGTGGAACAGGCCCTGGGTTTCACTTCCTTTTGGGAGGCCAAGGTCATGGCGATCTTTGCGCGACAAAAGTGACTTCGCGCTACGATACTAATCGTAGACATGTTTCGTAGTTGGATGGATGTTTTCGTGATATAGAACAGTACGCAGTCATAACTATAATCTAGTGAAACATCACATGTCCTCGTCAATGCATACTCTCCGTGAGGGTTTACTGGTCACAACGAAGCAGACGGAACGCACCACAAAGCTCGCCTCACATTTCGTAAAACAGCAATCGTGATTACGGACGGCAATCATGCCCATGATGAGCCTGAGTAGCAGCACGCGTATACCAAACGTGCTTGAAGCTGTGGGTCAAATACGCCGGCCGTCTTAACACAGCGGCGTCTAAAGCAACACACAAGCCAAAGAGTAAGCAACATACCCTTTAGCAGTATAAGTCGTGCTTCTATTTTGTCTCAGAGCTCCGAGTCTGATAGAAAATGAATAGCCCAGCTTCATAGTCTCTCAGAACTTGCTGGGCTGGTACACCTCCCATATGTTGAAGCCATTTTGTGGTATACCTGGCTTGTCGTTGTTGACCGGCTTGAGAGACTTTACAATCTTATCGCGGCTCTAATAGTTGACTCCTCCGCGATAACTCATACCCGCTTGACTGGGGGCTCGTCGCGTCCATCGACGTCGTCGTGCTTCATCATTGTCTTCAGTGTAGGTCATTTTGGACTAGCGGCTTGCGGGGCTGGCACGCCCGACGCCGATTCTGGCACCTATTTTACTTCCAGAATAGGTTCTGGGTCAACTGGGGTCACATTGTACTACTTCTAATGAGAAACTCGTGTGGCGTAATGGCTCGCGAGGAAACTTGACGCGAGGGGCACTCACACACGGAGGGTGTACTCCGCTTGCCGTGGGGGGCTCTGAAGATTTTCTCACCTTGTGTACCCGTCGGGTTGGACGATTACGCTCTTCTTGGGTGACTCATGAAAGATGCTGGGTTTGATCTTGGTTGAGTATGTGTGGACGGCACTTGGGTCTCGGCTTGACTGCTCGCGGGAATTCTTCACTCGCAGTCATTAGGGGTGTAGATCTTGGCTTCGCGGAGATCTATGGGGTGTCCTTAGGGTGTGTTCACCAAAGACCAATGGGGTTCCAATACGTGCTTGACCGCCTCCTTCTAGGGGGTGAGAAGAGAGTGGGGGCGACCTAAGCTGCTATCCAGGCGTTCTTGCGCTTCTCCCTTGTAGACTGTAGCAATCCTTGGTCGTCAGAGGTGGCCAATATACTTCCCAGCTCTTGAATAGGTAAGACGCTTGTGTCTTAGCAAGGGAAAACTCTCTCTCTCTGTTGTTGAGCTGCTTAACTACTCTTGTCTCCTTGTGAGCAAAATGCACACTGATTCCTAAACGCCCTAACCTTCCCTCTGTCAATCCTCCACGGTACTTCAAGCCACGAACAGCTCCCAGCCTTACCTTTGCGAACTGGCTCCAAGATCGGACTTAAAACAAATTGTACAATCCTTTTGGAACACCTTGATCTTCCCAATATGTGACGAAATGAGTACACCACGACCTTCCCGTGATCTTCCTAGCACTTCGGTTTTCCCAACGCCTTATCATGAAAATTATACCTTCATCTTTCTGGCGCTGTGTCATATATATGGTACCATGATCTCCACGCCCATGGGGTATCAAATTCTTCGTATCATGATCTTCACGATCTCTGTTCTACGTGGTGCCTCTATTGAATTATCCCGACGACGATCTCTCCGCCATTTCCGGGATTCGTAGCTAATATGCACGGGACTATGGTAAGCAACTGAAGCAATGTGTTTTCATTGTAGTAGATAAATGGACTGCCGCGAGTTCTTGGTGCACTGGAAGGGGTATGACGATCCGAAGTAGCTGGACGAGATGGGGCGTTGCTTCACGAATTCGAAAGAAGCCGGGTCAACCGCAACCGTTTCGGCGTTATGCAATCACACGAAGAAGAAGTGGGTGGAGACCATTCGCAGTAAATGCGAAAGGGGGAATGATTTGTGCGAGGAGGCCGCACAAATGGAACGATGGGTTATTTGTTAAAGTGAGTGCAAGAGGAGACATCTCGAAGTTAAACTTCCAACTCTTCCTGAGAGGAGCTACAGGTTGAGACCGTTAACCTCGATGTTCAATCGCTATCGCCTGTGGGGTAAAACTTTTGATCGAGGCGCATGAGGCAGGATCCAGTGTGGTCGACGATATTGGAGCGGTACTGGTTACGCTAGGGATCTGCGGCGTCGACAATCTGGAGGACGATGAGATCAGCTGGTCGCTGTCTCACGTCAAGGCCTGGGTACCACTAGACCTGCTCTCCGCGCACCGGGAAATGCAAGAAGTATCGGTCCAGCATCCAAGTCACGCTCGCCGTTCTTGAGGCCCCACAAAAGGTGACCCAACAGCGTTCATCACCGGGGCCCTGCTCGCATCCTGCGGAGATGTCAATCATTTTTAAATAAGATTTCTAAAAAAGAAATGTAACGGTCACGGCCCATCACCCTAGTCAGGTCTGAAACCGCCAACTATAAATACGGAAAGCGGCGGTTATTTTTAGAACCCTAACCACCGCCATATGGTTTAAAATCAGCCATATGTTTTTACGGATTGGCCTCTAGCTCGGCCCAGAGAAAAAATCGAATACCTCTCGGTATTGGTCCAAGTACGGAGTGGCCGATCTCATGGCGCCGCTGAGATGCAGCTTGTGAGTGGTCTCACAGAAGACTCGGAGGTGGGCGTCTTCGAAATCCGAGTAGGGCCGGCAGAAGTCAGCGAACCATCCCGCCAGCTCAAAAGATCGCGGTATCACGAGTCTACGCATAGCATCCCAAGGAGGAGGCGTAACTGCATACAACGCACGAATGTTTGTTCGGTGATCAAGTCCAGGAACCAGGCGCTCGCCCTGGGTGCCCGCACGCTCCGCGGGAACAGCCAGAATTTGGGCCGCGTCCATTGGTTGATAAGTGCAGTGACACGTAAGCGCCGTATGCTGAGACGACTGACATCTTGGAGAGGCTAGGGGGCGCGGTCGGTAGCATTCGTGTAAATGGTGGGCCGGCCGTATCCTGGAATCCATCGATCGCGGGGGATCGTGGTCGATAGGAGATCCCGATGCACCTGCCGTGGAAGAAGACTGTTGTCGGAGGCGTGTGACGACACCGAACTTGGACTGTCGCTGCTACCAGCAGATCCGCCACCGCCGTCGCTGTCCAGAAGGCTGTCACTGTTATCACTGCTGTGACTACTGTCAGGGCTGAACCTCCGTGCCGGGACCTCCCCGGCCATAGCCAGGCTCTTCACTGGACGAACTGCTGGATGAGCCCTCATCGGTATGGTCTCCGTGGTGTGGATCCGGAGAGCTTTGATTCGCAGAGCCGTGTGGTGGAGCGCGAACAAGAATTTCCGGGAAAGGCATCCGCAGCCGCAAGATCAAAGAAAGAGTCTGTACGAGAGACAGGGGGCGATTCTGTGATGCAGATACTGCCCACCCGGCCGAAGTGACAAGATCGTGGAAGCTCCTACGACAAAGGCCGGAGATGGGCCTAGGTGATGGACAATGGATCAGGGCGCTGACCCGAGATCAATACCCGGCCCAGATCGTGATCGAGGGATAGGGGATGTCGGGGCCAGATCAAGTGTGTCAGGCCCAGATCGAGATCGAGGGGTTAGGGGGACCGTGATATCTCGGGATCGGGCAGAAGTAGGGCATGTATCCAGGCGTCAGGTGATCGTAGGATAGTGAATCAGGATGGGACTAGTGGAGATGGGAATAACCGTAAACAGACTCGAATTTGCTCTGAACCACACAAGTGCCTTCGTCCACGCCTGGAATCGGGATACATATTGGCCCACCAAGTGTTTGGGAGGTAGGAGACGTGATCTAGTGTAGTGGTAAAGTCTGCATAATATATTGGCCAGCTTTTCCCTATCTAGTGACCTATCCTTAAGTGCGAACCCCTGATCGGAAGGAATTTATTGCTTGGCCTGAAGATCACGTCGAATCTCACCCTCTCAAGACCCCCGCTAGTGGAAGCGGCAAGCAACGGAAAGGAAGGGGCAAGATCCCCGACATTGGACCCCTGCAAGCCCTGGATCAAGACCAGGCGACCGGATCAAGGCTCGAATACTCGCCTACGACCCGGATCAAGTACCCCGAGGTAAAGTGAAGCATTTCCACGTTACCTCAAGCCCCTGCGTCACATCAAGACGTTCTACTCTCACCGAAAGATTCTTCAGAAGCCACCTGGAAGAGCGAAACCCGCCTACCGACGGGTACACAAGGTGAATACTACACACAGCTAGATCACGGATCATCGGGGGACCCCCTCCGTTAGTCGGTGTCTGGGCGCTAGTGGTATCGAGACCTGCCTCAACCCGATTTTGGCAGATCCCGCTCCACCACAGCCGTGTTGGTCAGGAGAGTCTTGATTCCCATAACTGTCGCGATCGGGAGAGCTCCGACAAGCCATACTGCTACCAGCAAAATGATGTTTTTTGGTGCGGACCCTCTACTCTTCGCTATGTTCTTAAAAGTAGTGCACCTTGTTGTTGATTAAAGTTCTTCATTATCCCATTCTTAGGATGCTCATTAAAACCGCAAACTAATGTGCTTGTAGCTAAACGCAAGCGTGTGCACCATCGCCAGCAGCCGTCGAGCAGACCGCGGCTTAACCCTATTGCCGCCAACCCTGCAATATGCTTGGTTTTACTATTTTAGCCCAATCAGAGTGCCCCATTACCATTTTGGACCAATCATGTCACTTGCGGCGACCCATGCAATATGCTTGGTTTTACTACAATAATTACAATAATTATTGGTAAATGCATGCAATATGGCATATTGGGCTGCGGAATGCGGGGTTAAACCCAGCATCTATGCATGTTTTACCTTTTACTATGGAGTATTGGGTATACAAATTCCAAGTATATTTTTGGCAGCAATAGGGTTAATGGACTTGTACTTTCAGTCGTATAGAGGTTCGTAAGTTACAAGGACATGTATCGATAAGGGTTAAATAAACAACAGCGCATTAGCTCAATATCGCCAACGCCTTTTAATTCATACGCTATCTTTTCCAGCCGCACATTCGCCTTCGTCCAAGGGGGTCGTCCTTCTGCTGGCCCACGAAGACTGTGTCAGCATTGCGAGGCATAGCAGTGCATCCGTAGACAGCATAGTACCGTCATGAGCACATCCGTGACGACGCAGCAGCCACTGCCTTGTGTACATTTATACAGCCGTCCACGACAGCCAGCACCCACCGACATTAACATGTTCACGAAGCCGTCCACGATAGCTGGTTGAGCACGTCTTCCACAGGCGCCATCACCACCACCACCAAGCATGCTCTCGCTTGCGCCGTCGTTATTGCGCAGGCCTCGACTGGTCCGTCTGTGCGCTGCATCCATCGTCTATGGCGACCGCCAGCACCGTCGTGAAGCGCCATGATGTGGCGGATGAAGGCCGGCCACACTGCCAGCATCCCTCTGCAAATCGATAACAATATTTAGCCAGGGAAGTGAGAATGATTGCTGACGACTAGACTAGATTGGACATTGTCTGCGCTTTCGGTACTGAGCTTGCGTCGTTTTGTAGATCTTTTTGGCGACGTGGAAATATCACATCGAGATGCAAAACGACTCATCATTGCTAGCGAAACTTCACGAAGCGTGCTTCACTGCCACTTCAACACTAAAAAGGGTCGATGACTAGCTGGATGTACCAGCAGTGGCAAACAATACAGGACGAGCAAATGAGGGAAGAAGATCGCAAGCTTATCTTGCTGGTGTACAATGCATCGTCCCACTTTGAGTATGGCCGTGCCCCCCCCCCCCCCAACCCAACACAACGGCAAAAGTACAACCAACAACGCGCCCCCAGCAACGCAAGTCGGCTCTTTCTCCCTGTCGGACCTGCGACCCTGTAGTGACATGCAACGCACGTGCAAACCATACCCCTTTTATTTGCGATGCAGACAAGCCCCGCAGTTTTTGGCCACTACCCACCAACACATGTTTTACAGTCCTGAAATCACAATTTACGCGTGTACTGAATACAAAAGAAAAAATGCAGAAGCACAAAGTAGTTCGTGCCTCTGATTTTGGTATTCCGAAGTTTCCAAATCAGGATACGTCCATCTGAACATGAAAATTATAGCAGTCATCATGTAAATCACGTATTAGGTTATCACAGTTTCAGTTGTATTTGGTTTTCGATGATAAAATGGTAATAATCACGTGACCCGTTGGAAAAACACACCGGGCCGTCAAATCGTTGACAAGCGCCAGGCACTCTATCGTTAAGTTGCTCTCAGAGCGCAGTAAACCCCAGTTCCTACACTCCGTCCGTCACGCCATCGTGTCTTGGCCAGTTATCTACGATCCCATCGACGAGTCCGGCGAGATCGTCTACAGCCAATTGCCAGCGCCTTGCGTTTGTTTGGACATCTTTCGCGAGCAGCGAGTGCTCTGTGCTCCGGAGAGGCGTGGTCATTTGAACCAGGAGCATGAAGGCGTCGACTTAACTAGTTTCGACAAGGAAAACACGACCGGCAAAGCCCATGCCTCACAGATAGTAATCGCAATCAGTATCCCTACCACGCAGCAGATGCGTGCCGGCCAACGCTAAACCCGGGCTCAAAACCAACCCGTGGCTACTGGGAAATAACGCAAAGCCCGAGACAGGAAGAAACGAAAGACAGTGCTCGATGCGGGACGCATCTACTACGGGCACTGCAACGAAGACTCTCATGCCCTGACACAGATCTTGAGTTATTTGAACAATTTGCATGATTCGCGTTGCTGTAGGCTGACCTGCAACTCATTCTTCGGCTCAGAGTCATTGTAGCGATCCACCAATCTGTAGGTTCTTGTCCCACGTAAATAGCGCAGCACCCGCTTTACAGAAATGAAATTCTCTTTCGTATAACTTCTACAGTAGAGGGAACAGGACTCATCAAGTAGTGGTGATTCTGATGTTGATGAAGCTGAACAAACGCAACAACCGGTGCAGATACGACAACAGCATCCGGTACAACAATCTCTGAGGAGATTGACCAGGGTGAGGCAACCTAACGTAAGACTGAGTAACTACCAGCTGATGATTGGCGAGGAAGACATCAGCGATCCAATCAGCCTGGAGGAAGCAATGGCTTCGTCATACGAACAGAGTGGGAAGCTGCAGTGAAAGCTGAGTATGCCTCGCTGATCAAGAACGGAACCTGGAAACTGATTGAGACCCAAAGATTCGAACGGAACGCTGGCAAAAGTTATTACGACGAGATGGATCCTGCGAGTGAAGCGGTTCAAGGCCAGATTAGTTGCGTATGGAAATAAACAGAGATTTTGGCAAAGACTATTGGAAGACATATTTACCGGTGGTACGCTGGGCAACGACACTCACAGTGCCGATAATCGCTCTACTGCTCGGAGGTGGATCAAGTGGATTTCGATAGTGCATTTCTTAATAGCGACATGGATGGAGCGACTGTACGTATGGAACAGCCAGAGGAGTTCGACAATGAAACAGACAGAGTGTGCCCGCTGCTGAAGGCAATTTACGGACTTAAGCAGGCGACGGCATGAATTTGTGGTGGGGCTAGGCTTCAAGAGGGCGTGTACGACGTTGGCCTCTACTATAAGTAAATCGACGGGAGAATTGTGGTGATGACTGTGTACGTGGACTACGTGCTTCTCGCCGGTTCTCAGCAAGACATTGAGCAGGTGAAGAAGGGCCTGTAGTCGAAGCCTGCGAACAAAGACCTGGGGCGAGTCTGGGAATGGAAGTACAATACGAGCCGAGAGAACTGCCGTGTCTCTTACAGACAGCGTACATTGACAAAACGTTGAGCGGGTTCTAGATGGAAAACGCTAAGGCTGTGAGGTCACCCCAGGAGCATAATGAGAAGGTACTGTACAACGAAAAGGATGAGAACAAGATTAACGACAATTCGCTTCAGGATCAATAATTGACTGGAGCACTTCAGTACTTGTGACGTGCACGCGCTCGGATATTTTGGATGCTGTGTGAAGCTTGAGCCGGGAGTTCTGCAGATCGTCCACTGCCGTCACCTGCCTATTCGTTGTGCTTTCTGGTATACTTTTGGCCATCGTTCGAGACTCAGTATCGTGTACGTCTCCCTCTGCATCATATTCAACAGGCAGCGGCACAAAAGGGATATACTCATTGCATTTATGCGTATTGCCCTGCATAAGGAAAATCATTGAGGACGCCAACAAGTTCGACAGCGCCACACCGTGTCAGAATTGGTGGTTGTGTTTTCCTAGGGCATTCTGTAGTGTTTTGTGCTAATCCTATAAGTGTTCGAGTAATTTCCTCGAAGCGCGGCTTCAACGAAATCACTCGTCGTACAGTCAATCGACACAAGCGAGACTTGAAGTTGTAGTAGTAGCAGCAGGTCCTCGGCTTCAAGTGTAGCCTATTGCTTACAAATGCGTAGCTCCTACTGCATTCTTATGCATAGATATACGCCCGATGCGCAGCATCTTCATGTCGTCGCGGCACCTCTCGAACTTCTCCTTAGACAGCGGCTTGGACATTCGCATCTGCAATCATGTCATCCGTACCAACGTGACGTTTCCGCAGCCGCTCGTCCTCCACCAGGTGGCGCACTATGTGGAACTTGTTCGGCATATGCTTTGGCTTGCTGTGCTTGCCAAGTTTGACAGCCAGGTAGATGCACGACTTGTTGTCGCCGCGGACCTTGGGAGTCACAAACGTCCAGGCATAGATCAATCAGCCACAATAGAGCCCTAGTACCCTCGTTCATAGCAATATACCCCGCTTCCGTTGTACCTTGTGCATTCATTTCTTGCTTTCTTGATTTGCCATTCACGAACATCACAAAGCCGCACTCTTTCTGTCATCAGGGGCTTTCGAGTATCACCATTGGTGTTGCATACCAGTTCAGCGTCGTTCACAGCATTCACGCCCATCACTAGGTGCACTAACCAGGTAGCGTAGTACTGACCCGTTGCATAATGGGTGTAGGGAAGATACTTGCTCAAATGACGCACAGCATGCGCAATGTCAGGCCTCGATGCAGAGACCAAGCACTGTAGTGCTCCCACTAGAGTCTATGGAGGCTATCGTACTAGGTGTAGGCCTTGTCGCTTAGCGCGCGGTGCTTAGCCCCAACATTTTTTGTCCTTGAAAAAAGGACGAAAACTCACATAAGTACGGCGTACTTTTGAGGATTTTGTCCTTAATCCGGCATTCTAGGACAAAAATGATTTGAAGTATGTATGAGGCCGTTTCATGAAAAGGATCGAGCGGAGCGGCCGTAAAGCTTATTCGGTAGAAGAAGGAATTTTGGGAAGTGAGAGTTTATTTGAATGTTAGGGTAGGTAAAAGTTGATTAACTTTAGCTGGACTTACGACTTGCAGACCTATGCTATTACCAGTGCCTTACGTCTAGCATCGCGGAGTCCATATTCGTTGTCGTGGGAGGTTAGGAAGAAGTTCGGTCTGTTCTGACACGAATCCCAAGCGCGTAAGCACTCGATTAAGCGCTCCGCCGTCAATATTCCAATCAGATGAATGCCGAAACAGGAAATGGCAGTGGCTTCGAAATGAAGCCTGCAAGTTAGCGATATTTGGCGTCACCGCTTGTGTTTCGCCGAAGTAAATATCATTGCGCAGTCGCCACGTTGCGTGAAACACTATAGCAGTGTGCATTCTCCACAGTAGCAACAGGTTCTCCTGGTCATCTCTCCATCCTGTAGCAACATCTCTGTTGGACGGGAACAGCAGAAGCTGCCACTCCAAGGTGCTTCGAAAAGCCCTTCGCCATTGACTCCACAATATTTGCCACATTTGCGTTAGCTTTGGACAAGCGAGAAAACAATGTTCCAATGTTTCAATTGAATCGCAGCCGTCCCGGACACAAAGTTGTGCATTCGGGTTGCTAGTAAGCATGAAGAAGAGCCTTGATCCGACAATGAGGTCTCCGAAGAATAGCCTCAGCATTACATCGTGAACGACAGGTACCAGACACCGTCGAAGCCAAATATCTGGGTGAGCGTTTGATGTACACGCCCTCGGGGACATCCAAGTTGTACCATTGGGTGTTGCTCTAATTCGTCGAGAGGCTGAATAAGTTTCTTCCAGTCTCCGGCTTTAGGCCAGGAAAGAACCGTGATCGTGATTCTTCAGGAGTGCTTGCAGTCACCACCACCGCTAGAGATGGAGGTGTTGTACTGCTAACCACCCTTCGCAATCCACCCGCTTCCGTGTGAGGAAGAACCCGCTGATAAATACTTCGCATTTGATAGTAAAGTACGAAGATATCGCGGAGCAATATGCGTGAACCCAGCTCGGGTTCCACGATGGAACAAACCATTTCGAAAAACTCCCCTGAGGTTAGCCAGTGGCGATCATTGTCCAGAAAATCAGCGAGACAATGCTTGTTTGCCTTCGCGAGAGCCCGACACAGATTTCGAAACTTGACATACCCTGCTCCTAGCGGCACCGACGTTGCCACTTGAAAATCTTGGCACTTGCTTCACCAAATTGGATTATAAAGAGCGTATTGCAGTACTTGAACTCGACTTGTTGAAAGCAATCTTCGGTCAGGCCACTGTAACCGATTCCACTCACGTAGTAGTTGACGCCGCCAGACAGGTAGCATCGTTGCCCTCCATCTTGATGGTCTTAGGGGATCCTGAAAAAAGAAATCACATGATCCTGGCCTCCAAAAGGGCCCATACCGTTTTCCCAGCATGGCCATCAGCGGACGATGCCACACAGTATCTCCTGCGCTCCGAGGGTGACCCTCGAATGCTTGTACGACTTGTAGCAGTTGGAATTGCTGGCGCTTGATGCTATTCATAATTACAGGCACTCCAAGCCCGTCTGCTTCTTGTGGTCATGTAGCGAGATCTCTCTTTACCAAGTTAAATCCACCGCTGTTTATTTGAATGTTAGTGTTAGTGTTCATCCAATCAGTCTGCTCATCTAATCACTCCATGTGCGTCTAATCATGACCGTAAACATTGTACCGTAATCACGCGTGGACAAGTTGTACCGGTGTGGGTACCAGTAAACCGGTAACCCACAACACGCCCCCTCAATCTCACTGATGACCTTGTCATTCGCATATCCTGCTATTATAGACTTGATCAAGTCACCAGTTGGCTTGATCTCAACAACTCGCAACTGGTAGCTGGTCTCATTGAAGCTGGGAACCAACAAACTCCTTCGTCTCCGGCATCAGGTCGGGCCTTCGGCTTAAAGCATCTGCAATTCCATTCTGGGCCCCAGGTAGATATGCGAAAACTGGTTGGTATTCAGCGAGAATGTCGTACCAGCGGGCAAGACGTCGGTTTGCCACCTTCTGCTGAAAAACACCTTCTAGCGATTTGTGGTCCGTTTCAATCATCACAGGTCGGTCCAAACGATAGATTCGGAACGCATGTAGCTCATTGGCGATCGCGAGTAACTTTTGTTGCTGTGTGGGATACTTGAGCTCTGCTGGCTTCATCTTGCGACGCGTATATGCGATAGGGCGCTCGATTTCATCAATGACTTGAAAGAGCACGCTACCGATCACAAACCGATTGGCGTCCGTCCGTAGATGCATCTGCTGCGTGAAGTCCGGTAAGTGCAGCACTGGGGTACCCGCCAGCCGATGCTTCAGTGCTTTGAAGCTCTTGATCTGCGTCGCGTTCAGCGTAATCTTCGAGTTTCGCTGGTTCTTTTTCTTCGGTAGCGTAAACAGTGGCGCAGTCAACTCTACATACTGTTCGCAAAATCGTTGTACGTATCCAGTTAAACCGAGAAAACTGTGAAGATGTTTCTGCATCCATGGTACAGGTCAGTCTCGAATTGGTTGCACCTTGTCTGGGTCGATACGCACTCCATTCCGCCCGATAAAGTCTCCGAGACATGGAATTTCTTCCGCGCAAAATACACACTTCGACAGCTTCACGTAGATTTTGTTCTTCTTCAGGGTCTCGAGAACTTCACGGAGCGCTCGCAGGTGCTTATTGATGTCATTTGACTTCGTGAACACATAGATCTCGTTGTAGAACGATCGTGTGTGTACCAGACCGTTGAACAGTGATGAAGTAAGGTGATGCATCGTGGCTGGCGCGGCTCCCATTCGTAACACCAGATACTCGTACAAACCACTCGGTAATTGAAACGTTTTATATTTGATATGGTCCGTCTTCATCAGCGCCTGGTAATACGCTGACATCAGGTCCACACACGAAAAGTAGTACGCGCCAGCCATGCTATCGAAAATATCTTCCTTGCGCGTCATGGGTACGCTCTGCCGGATGGTGCTGCTGTTGAGATACCGGTAGTCATGGACGATGCGCCATCCCACAGGTTGCGCACACAAAACGTTGGAGCTGCATGCGGACTGAGCCCCTTTGTAATCATCTCGCGTACCCAGTTGTCAATCTCAGCCTTCTGTTCTGGAGAGAGACGCCACTGCTGTCGGTACATTGCAGTGTTGGGGTCCTTCACATCGATGCGGCGCTCGATAGACCACTTCATCGGTAGTCCACCCGGCAGCTCTGGTTTGTACACGGTATCATTGTATTCGATGAGGACAGCGTACGCTGGATTCTTTTCAAGCGACTCCCAATCCGAACTCAGGAATCGCTTAGCTTTTTCAGATCCGACGTTATCTGGCTCATCACTACGCCTAAGATCTCACTCAATCCGCCTGATCGTGTCGTTTGTCAGGACAATCATGAAATCGTGTTCAGGCTTGTCCTTCGCCGGTAGCCGTATAAACTTCCTCAGCTTCTTCCTCGTGATGTACTTCGTTTTAACTTCTTTAGAGTCAACCACTCCAAGAGCAAACACTGTCTCTGCTTTGGCATTCTTCTTCTCTCTCCTCGGGAGATTCTCCACGTCCTCAGATGGTCTTACGATAACTTCGGCTTCGCACTCATTTCAGGTTGTACGTCCACAAAGTACGGCATACCGAGAACGCAATCGAACTCATCCGGAATGTCGAACACAACGGCGACACATTGATAGTTTGGGGCACCATCCAGGTGAATGGTAATCTTCAACAATTCAAGAACAGCCTCTCCAATATTGTTGTCTTCCAGTTTCACCTTGATCCTTCGGTCCGTGTATACGTGCGTCTTCAGGCTTTTCTTCTTGACAAATTCGCGTGATACGTACACAGTTGTAGCACCGCAGTCCAGCAGGAATTTGGTACTTCACCTTTTTTTCACACTGCACCATCTCGCCATCGATTGAAAACAATGACGCGCGGTTGTAGATGAGAGGGTCTTCGCAAAGCAGATTCAACGTAGTTTCGTTTACAGTTAAATCTTCCTCGCTACGTCAGGTCCGTATTCTACTGGTGTGGCTGGTCGTTTCCCTGCTCGTCTTTCAGTTTGGGGCAGTCGCGTTTAGGCTTCTTACCGGAGTAGCACACCGGTCCCTCCTTCGTCTGTTCGGTGCGCGCTTAATGACCAGGCTTGAACGATCGTTTCTTGAACGGTTTCTTGTCCTTGAACGAATTGGACTTTGGCGGGCTATGCGAACTTTGCACACACTCAGGCTTCTCACGGCGTGGCTTGTTTGTTGGAAGTGCACATGGGTGCACAAGTAACGACCCCAGAGTAGTAGCCTATGAAGGGGCATATAGAGTGTTCTAAAAGGAATCTATACATTAAGTAATAATGATTCCTACGAGTTCTACAACTTCCTACATTGTTCTCTCCACCGCAGTGGGTCATCTCGTACTTGGCAGCTTGGCCCATCGCTTCGCTCATCGTCGTTGCGTTCTGCAACTTGACGTAGGCTTGAGTCGCACGCTTGAGCCCGTCACAGTAGTAGCTGACTTGATCCACCTCGCTCATGTTCTCAACGCGAAAGATCAGTGACGAGTACTTCCCATTATACGCTTCGATGTCACCGACCTGGCGGAATTAACGAAGCTTCTGGCGCAGCACCGCTTGGTAGTTGGAGGCTTCAAAATGCGCGAGGGCGTCTTGGGTAAACCGACCCCATATCTGCTCCTCCGCGGGCGTCCTTGAAGCCCAAAACAGGAACCATCCAGACGCAGGTTCCTCCATGGCCGTGCCAGCAATCGTGGGCAGCGTGCCGTTGTCGTCCGTCGCGTTGCGTCCGTTGATGCGGCACAGTGTTTCCACTTGGAACAGCCACTGACGTACGTACGTCTTCGTCGCGCATTCCCTTGAACCTGGGAAGAGCGCTCGGAACGCGAGGCTTCTGCTCGGTCGGCGGTGGGCGCGGTGCTTGAGTCTTGGCTTGTAGAGTTACGATCTCGGCCCGCAGCTGTGCTAGCTGCGCTTCCAGCTCAGCTCGTGCTCCTTCCTCCGCTGCTTGCGCATCGGTGTCGTTCTTGTGTGGGGGTCATGGTCGTCGAGTCTTGACCAACAAGTGCTATCAGTATATCAAACTGGCCCTTGAGGAAAGGAAGAAGGAGTTATTGGGAGAGTAAGAGTGCTGGTCTCCCCGACCAAGCTGCCCTAAGCCAAACACGTGGCTAAGGGGGCCCCTCTATTCAATTATAGCCTTTCTAAACAGATATAGTAGTAGTTCGATACTACTACCTAATTCTACAGCAGGCCTCAAAAACCAGCGCAAGACAGTTCAACGATGCCTTTGACATAATGATTGAATTGGATGGATCTGGCTGGCTGTTAATCTTCGATTTTGTACTCTTATAATTTATAAGCCAAGTCGGATAATATTGGAATATGATTGGCCACTCGTACATGTACATTAATATGACACTGTTCACTGCAAACTGTAAAAGTCGGTAAGTGCCATCCCATGAAAATTAATATGAATAGTACTAGTATAACCCAGTACTATTTCAAAGTCCACTGTTAATACTTACGCTCAGATCTCAATCGACATTATTCTCGGTCGACCATGAGCAGCAGCAAAGGCGCCCAGAAGCAGCGGCTGAAGCGCAAGTCTCTGGCCGAGGACTATGGCGGCTCTGTGGGCGAGGACCTTCTCGAGTACATGGAGAGCGAGGAGACTCCCGGCGGCGTGCAGCAGTCGGTGGACAGCGTCGGCGCCTCCAGCAACTTGTCGCGCCGCATCCAGAACCGCCTGCAGAAGCTGAACGAAGTGGCACAGTCCGCAGGCGGAGACGGAGAGGCCGCTGGCTACTACGACTTCTCCACGCTGGACATGAAGCCAGACCACGAGGCGCGTCCCGTGTGGGTCTGTCCCAATGGCCGCATCTTCCTGGAGGCCTTCTCGCCCATCTACAAACAGGCCTACGACTTCCTCGTGGCCATCTCGGAGCCTGTTTCCCGCCCTGAGTTCCTGCACGAGTACAAACTGACCCCGTACTCCCTTTACGCCGCTGTGTCGGTGGCCATCGAGACGGAAAGCATCCTGAAAGTGCTGGAGAGACTGTCGAAGAACCGCCTGCCCGAGGGCATCGTCGCCTTCATCAAGGACTGCACGCTCAGCTACGGCAAGGCCAAGCTGGTGTTGCACCACAACGAGTTCTACGTGGAGAGTCTGTACCCAGAAGTACTGCGGAAGCTGCTGGAGCACGAACACATTCGAGCTGCTCGTGTGAAGGAGACGGCGGAGGATATCGCAGCCAACGCTTCTTCGAGTGCTGCTCCTCCTGTGGCACCTGGTGGAGCACGTGCAGAGGATTCGGCTGAGTTTATTCAAAAGGATGTGTCAGCTGAAGACCAGGCGAATCTGCAGTACCAGAAGCTGCTGAACGAAGACTACAACGTGGCAGACGAACATCATCCTGGGAAACCGTCAAACGATCAGCAGAAGACAGTGCGTACAGTGTCTTTTAAGATCCGGAAGACAATGGTGGAGCAAGTGAAGCGTGCGTGTCTGGATCTGGACTACCCGCTAATGGAGGAATACGATTTCCGAAATGATAAAACCATTCCAGATCTGGAGATGGATCTCAAGCCTACAACGCGCATCCGTGAGTACCAGGAAAAATCCCTCAGTAAGATGTTCGGTAATGGCCGTGCGCGATCTGGTATCATTGTGCTGCCGTGTGGCGCAGGCAAGACGCTTACTGGTGTTACGGCGGCTTCGACCATCAAGAAATCGTGTTTGTGCCTGTGTACGTCAGCCGTATCGGTGGAGCAATGGACTGCGCAGTTCAAGATGTGGACAAATATTCCAGAGAAGAAGATCGCACGCTTTACATCCGTGGCGAAAGACTTTATCGACCCGGACTCGGGGGTAATTGTGACCACGTACACTATGGTTGCCTTCGGTGGACGTCGCGCTCGCGCCTCGGAGGAGGTTATGCAGCTCATTCAAAGTCGCGAGTGGGGGTGCATCCTGCTGGATGAGGTGCACGTTGTGCCCGCCAAGATGTTTCGCAAGGTCATTGGCTCCATTGCGTGTCATTGCAAGCTTGGACTGACCGCTACTCTAGTGCGCGAGGACGATTTGATCGGCGACTTGAACTTCCTCATCGGCCCAAAGCTGTACGAGGCCAATTGGATGGATCTGACCCAGAGTGGATTCCTGGCTAACGTCTCGTGTGTGGAGGTGTGGTGCCCCATGGCTGGGGAGTTTTACCGCGAGTACCTGCGAGAGACCAAGAGCGCTCGCAAGCGCGCGCTGCTGTACGTGGCGAACCCGAACAAGTTCACGGCCGCTGAGTTCCTTATCCAGTACCACGAGGAGCGAGGTGACAAGATTCTGCTCTTTTCGGACGACGTCTTCGCCCTCCGTCTGTACGCAACGAAGCTGAACAAGGGCTACATCTACGGTGGAACGGGCGAGCGTGAGCGTATGCGGCTGCTGCAGTCATTCCGGAGCTCTCCACTGGTCAACGTCATCTGCATCTCCAAGGTCGGCGACACCTCGATCGACCTGCCCGAAGCCAACGTGATTATCCAAGTGTCGTCGCACTTTGGCTCGCGGCGACAAGAGGCGCAGCGTCTCGGTCGCATTCTGCGGCCCAAGGCCAACGCCACGGGCGGGTTCAACGCCTTCTTCTACACGCTCATCTCGACGGACACGCACGAGATGTTTTACTCCAACAAGCGCCAGCAGTACCTCGTGGACCAGGGCTACACGTTCAAGGTGGTGACGGACCTGTTCGAGCCCGGCTCGTTCGAGGGCGTGTTTACGCGGAAGGAGGACCAGCGGGCGCTGCTGAACGAGGTGCTGAGTGCCGACGTGGAGAGCGCCGCCAAGGACGAGAACGCTGCGATCCGTGACGATGAAGATCTGTCGCGTCTGGAGCTCTCCGGCCATGGCCGCAAGAAGAAGAAGGGGTCGCTCGGAGCTCTTTCTGGTGCGGACGGCACAAAGTACATGGAGTACTCAGCAGGACATGGAGCCAAGCAGCGTCACAACCTCTTCCGAGACCGGTATCGCTAGAGTTTGGCAGACATGATTCGACGATTCCAGAGCGACGTACAGGCACCTCTATCAATGAATATCCGATAATAATACGTCGCTTTGATTTCAATTCACAGTCACCTCTAACTTAGCATTACCTTATACTCCTACTATAGTTATTCCTATTGGGAATGAGATCACTATCTGTACAACCTTCTAGACTGATACCTCTGATCCCATACTGAGTCCACGAAAATCTCTGAGTCCACGCCGTGCGGTAAGCCATCCAATGCCCATACATGCCCAAGGGCTTTCAATAGCTCTCATCGATGCGCCTCACCATGGGTGGCGCTCTCCTGGGGCCTAAAGCTGCAGCTCTAACCTGCGCCTTGCGTTGCTCTCTCTATTCCTCCTCTCGCCAGCCAGCGCCATGTCGGACGTCAAAGCCTCCCCCGCCCCCTCACAAGCGCTGCCAGGCTCGGAGCGCGCCGACTACCGCGGCAAATGCCTCTACAAGACTGGGAAATGCGTGAACGAGCGCGCGCTCAAGACGTCGGGGACGGCCCACAACCTCTGCGACGAGCACCGCAACCGGCAGAACCAGCACCAGCGCAAACTCGACGCCAAGAACCGCCTGCACAAGCGAGAGCGACGAGTCTCCACTAGAAGCTCCAAAGGCGAGCGGTTCGTGCCCTATTCGACGGACAAGCGCCAGTCAGTGGACACGTCGAACGAAGCGGAGTCTGCAGATAACGCTCCAGTCGCTTTACCTTCCAGTTCTGCTCCTGTCACGCCACTTGCCCCAGCTCCAACTGCAGCTCCAGCTGCTGCTGTCGATGCAGAGGGCGCCACCTCTTCTCCCACGACGACGCAGACTCCGGTGTTGGCCACAGCGAACAGCGGCGTCATGTTCCTACCGAACGGCCCACAGCCGCCGCAAGTCTCTTACCCGTTCGTGATGCAAGACTTCGACGGCATCGTCGTGCCTCTGCCGTCGTACCTCGAAGGACAAGAACGAATTGAGTTCCGTTCGCGGATCTATCAAAAGGTGCTGGACTTCATCTCGGAGGAGTGTATCCTGCGCTTCGGAGCCAAAGTCGAGCCTGTCGTTGCAGCTGATGCCGCAGGAGCAGCAGATTCTACGACCCAAACGAGCATCGGGGAGCTGGAGACTGAGCAAGCTACAAACAGCGAGGCAAATGCTCCAACTTCGAGCGAAGAACACATCGAGAGCGACGTCTTGGACGCCCACCAGCCAGGGACCGATGAGACGAGAACCAAGAAGGTGCATTGACGGCGTCAAGTTGACGGTTAGGACGGATGGGATGCCGTGTTCAGACGGTCTCTAAGTTTGTACGGTTCGATGCACCAGGGCTTACTCGCGTTGTCCATGCCTAGCGGAGTTGAGCCGAGCCGATGCATCTGCAGATCTATTAGTGCTATCATTCTCGCTACCCATATGAATGACATGCATCCTCTCTCAGCGTTTCTTAGCAGCTTTCTCGTCTCGACGTTCAGTCAGTGGAGCGTACCAATTGCCTGGGCAAGAAGTGCGAGTTGTTTCCTTCCAACACTGTTGCACCCGGTAGAAGAGATGACTACGAGTTCCCTCCAACTCGATCGAGAAGGCATTCAGCTCATAAAATAATGGGGTTCATTGGGACAGCTAAATCACGCATCTAGGAGGAGAGACCGACATCTACACAGTACCGGTAGAGCTTAGATCTCGACCTCACGTTTACCTTCTCGTACCTGGCTGTCGTCTAGCCCGTCGATACTGCTGAACGAATACTTCTCGTCATTGTACGACATTTCGCTGTAGCAGTCGCTCTCGCCGCGAGCGCGCAGTTGCTCGGCATATTCCGAGTCGGTGACCGAGTCCGCAATGGAGTCGGTAATGGAGTCGGCCATTGAGGACCGCCCATCCAGGTCTGGCCGCCGCTGCGGCAGTCGAGCAATACCCTGCGACGACTCGAACGAGTACTTGCCGCTATCCAGGTCGCTGATAGTGTCACTGAAACTCACAGCGCTCATCCCTCCCATTGTGCTGCGATCGGCTTCGTCGTACTGCATCTCCTCCTTCATCCGCAGGTACTCGCCGAAGACGTTCGGCGTCGACGTGCAACGGGAAGAAACGTCCTGCTGCACGTACTCATTTACATTGGAGAACCCGCCGATGCCTCCGACAACGGGAGGAGCCTGAGCGCTACGTCCGCCGCTCTTGTGCGAGCCACGTGAGTTGTGCGAACTTCCGCCCAGCATCGCCGGAGAGTGCGACGAGTCCGCTAACATCCCGTCGAAGCTGCGCGGAGACTCGTCCGTGGGCACGCGCGAGAGGGAGTCCATTGGATCCGGCCGAGACCCCTTGCGATTGTAGCCGTAGCCTGCGTTTAGGTTCGCAGGGGCAGCGTAGTTGACCTTGCTAGAGTCCAGAATGTTGTTGTACGGGCCGGCGAACCCTTCGTCGGGCTTCGAGAGGCCACGCATGCGCTTGTCCGACAGAGCTCGGTTGCGGCCGAAGTTGCCGGCGCCTGTGGCTGCGATGTTTTCCTCACGACGGCGGCGCATCTTGCGTCTCCGAGCACAAAGGATGCCGAGGATGACGACGATCAGGACTGCACCGAGGCCGATGGCTCCGTACGTGATGAGACTGGAGCTCAGTCCACCAGAGGCGGCGGAGCTTGAGGTGTCGACGCCGGTTCCGGATGAGGAGGGGGACGAATCTGTGGAGGAAGTGGTAGAGGTACCAGCGGTTGAGCTAGTCGAAGAAGAGGAGTTGGTGGCGCTGTTGCTGCTGGACGTCGTCGTAGAGCTCCATGAGTCGGCTGCATTGATAGACAAACAAATCGGTCAGAAGGAGGAGACGGTTGGCAGTCAAGACACTTCCGTAGACGTACAGCAGTCGTAGCGGACGCCTGTGAACGGACAAGTGTTGGTCGAGTTGTCCTTCTCCCAGCACGTGTAGGTGCTGTCGAGCGCGTAGATACAGGGCGGACATTCGCCTGTGGTGGTATCGCACGCGGTGCTGCCGTCCTTGAGGCAGGACGTGACGGAGCTGCAGAAGTCGCTGGTGTCCGAGGCGGTGGCATGCGCCGCCAGCAGCGCCAAGGTCGTGAGCGCTCTTCGTCCGGCAGTCATAGCCGCTAGCGCTCCTCTTTTCTTATGCCGAGGGCCGAGTCTCCCTCCCTTCACATGGCCAGAAGCGGCAGAGCCCTCGGGCCAGACGCATCGCACGTCGCGACGGCACTCTGCACTGCCACCTGACCAGACTGCGAGGCACAGATGCTTTTGTTCCAAGCTCCGCGGCTTACAAGCGGCAAGACAAGTGCGTGTTGAAGACCGGCCAATCCATCTGATCGTTGCCATGTAGAGACCGGCGCCGCGCAGAGAGCCGAGCCCAGTTGGATCACCTCTCTTTGGCCATTATGGACTCCGCTCGGATGCCACTCAGTCAAGCCAAGTGAAGTCATGCGATGGATCCCTGTCGATACATGGTACCTACAGCACAGCGCACATTTCATCTCGGCATGGCAATAGCTAGCACTCGACGGCCATTTCCCAGATACAAAAAGCAACGAGCTACAGTGGTGGTCCACCGTAGGGACCGTTTTGGCGGGCGCCGTCCGCTGTGCGCACGTCGGGGCTGCGAACTGAAGCGCTAATGTTACTTACGCGTGGAGTCTCCTTTGTGCTGTCACCAACGCTCAAGAGTGTCGACCTTTGGCCTTCGCTGCCCCAACGGTGGATACTCTCCACCGAGACCGTCGCCAGAGACGGTTTGCCGCAGTGCCTTTAATCGCAGAGGGAGGACGGTGGCTCGCCCCTGCAGCGTGCGTCTGGGTGAGCCTGGATGTCTCCGCGTCGGTTGTTGGGGTGTGGCGCGCAGTAAAATTGTGTCGCTGCATTGCCAGCCTCGGGTCAAAGCGTGACAAGATGTCAGGTTTCGATCCATGTGAATGACAAGAGTTGCCGCGCCAAGATGTCGATTTGCAGTCCCCCCCCCCCTTGCAGCGCTGCTCACCCGTCCGCGGTTACGTGGGCAATGAGTCGTGCAATGACAGCGACCGGTAGCTGTCATTGTTGGTCCTTGCACGCACTACTCTAGCGACCTAGACGGCTCGCTTGGCCTTCGACTGCAATCCATCAACGCTCAGTCACGACTCTCCACTGCTGCTCTTCCTGTGAAAACTGCGGCAATTCGATACCCGATTCATCCTCGTCGTCTGTATCGTCAAACCACTGCGGTATGGCCGCAGTCGAAGCTAAGCAGTCAAATTGACTGGTAGAATGGTCATCTGCGGTGTTCTGAAGCGGTGAGCTAACACCATTTTCCATCTCGTTCGTGTCGTCGTCACTGTCTTATTCGTCAAACCACTGCGGTGCATCCGGTCTCAACACTGAAACACGCCCAAGCATCTCATCTGGGCCCTTCACCGCACACTCGACCGAGTCTTCACTGTCGTCAAGGCCGATACCCGAGAGGAGACTAGCAATCAGTGCTGCCTTTTCCGTTCTTGTGTCACCTTCATCACAAAGCTGAGCCTTGGTGGATCCAGAATAGCTCGAATTTTCACTACTATCCGCAGAGTATGCTTGTCGGGACGTATACCGCACGTACAGAACTTTGAGGTCACCAGCTTGCAGCAGTTTGGTCAGTGGCGGGCCCATAATCTCAGCGACGCTGGAGTGGACGAGGATCTGGTGGATGGCGTCAAAGCAACCTGAAAGCAACACCGATCGTGCATTGAAGTCAGGCGCTGAACTAGGAGCGAGCAGCCTCTCGAAAATCTTTATCAGCGCGTTGCATTCGTCCTCTTCGATTACAGAAACCACGTTTACCAGCAAGTACAGGCTCGTTTCTAAGCACGAACCCGAAATCTTCCCAGCGCTAGGCTCATTAGCAATTGGGCCGGAAAGAGTTAATTCGTAAAATCAAACAAACAAAATAAAGTAGAGATTTAGGTAATTAGTAATATGACCTACTGTTTTAAAATTGATCAACAGAAACCATAGTATACTACGACTAACGGGTTTACCAAATAATATACCAGTTCAAAGTAGAATACCCTAGAGCATTTTAGAATTCTTACTAGTTTGTATAATATCGTTCTGAATAGTACTATGTTTCAAATACTATACCAGCCGTCAAATTATTGTGATGATCTCCAATACCTTTGGGCGGATAAAGAGATTATAATATAATAGACACTTGAAGGGGATGAAATTAGTCGGACTATGCATCGTCCTATGCCCATAATGATCTTCGGCACTGGTTGGCCGTGTGGCTTTTGTGAGTGCACATACAGTACACATAGCAGGCTTAGCTCCTGGGACAATACGGAAGCCACTCACAGCGCTGCCTTTAGCCATCTCCTGCAATATTTCAAAGTTCACGTGGCCCAGTCTTCGATGCCACTTCTCCAAGGTCGTACCGAGCGCTGCTGCCGTCAACCCGCATGCAGTGTGAGCGCCGCCGCTGCTGGATACCGTCACTACCGAGTAGACGCCTCCTTCCAATCGCGCAATGCATCGGACGCTCCGGCTGGATCCCTTCCAAATGGTACAGCTTCGTGGTCCAAACCTCACAGCATATCGACCGTGCCACATGGCTGAAACGGACAGTAATGTGTGCAGCAGGTCAGGAACAAAAACACGTTTTCCACCACAAAATCCTTTTCCACATCACGGCCCCTGCTATCTTACGCTAGGGCTTGCACATGAGATTACGTTAAGTTTACACGTAGTACTGTGACCAGCACAACAAACGGGAAACACAAAAAGACATTGCCGTGCAACCAAGCGGCCCTTTCTTCATGGCTTCGAGAAGGCCTAACCCGAACTCAGCGTGCGCAGCGACAAGGCCAAAGACGTAGGTTTTCCGAAGGTGAGGCGAATGTAGAGGTAGTGGAAGGCTTACAACTGCCTGAATCCTCCATTCAGGGAAGAGCAGGCGTCGAGAGTGCGCCGCGCGTCCAGCACCTCCAAGATCAGTATGGCGCCTGTGCCCCGTTCGCGAATGCCTCCGGAGACGCTTACCGCCGGAGAGACGAATGCGTATTACTGCCTCGCGTTCGTCTGCAGTGATCCCAGAGGCTACCGTGAAGCAATCGTCCTGAGTGTTGACGCTGAGGAAGGCGTGGACACGCCGATCGAAGTGGACACCTGCGAGGTGATCCTGCGTATGATGAAGATGAAGCGCATCAAGGACCGCTTTGGAAACGAGCTCGCAAAAGGGCAATCCATGTGGCGCAGCCTTCGCTCGCTGACACTCGTGTCAAGCCGCCACGACGCTCCCATGCGCTCCAGCGCTTTCAATAAAGCGATTGAAGGCGCTGTTCAGCAGATATTCGCTGATGTTCGACGTTCGCAACAAGCTAGACGCGAGGGAATCGTCAGCAGTGGCCACGTTCCCTCTTGCGGTTGTCTCTTTGCCTTGATCGGAGGTCTTGGAAAGCTGCTGGCGGTGATACTTAGCGGTGTGGACTTCCTCGCCGCAGATGAAACAGACAATACCGCCTCTTCGAGGCATTTTCGTCGGCTTTCTCTTGCGCTCGACGATTGCTGAGTGGGCCTTTCCATGAGCTTTGCGCCTCTTATAGTCCTCAAGGCGTCCGTCCGATTGAGCCAGCTCACTCAGGAACTGCACGGCATCGTGTATTAGACTGGTAGGCGAGCCTTGTAGTCCACGAATGTGGGAATGGACAACATCCTTTCTTTGTGGCCACGCCAATCTCAGAAACATGCCCAACGCATGCTGAGCATTAGCTGCGTTGGTGATTCCTCCGGAGAGCCCGTCAGCCATACGAAGCAGCCGGTCTGCATATTCCTGGTACGTCTCCGACGCGCGCTTTCCTTCGAAGTAGATTCGAGCAGTGATTTCTTGGTCGGTTAGATTGGCCACAATAGCGCTTCCCGTGTCCTCAATCGTCGCGGTAGGATAGTCAGTTCGGTAGATCTTGAGCCAACGGCGCGCAGTGTCCATTAGAAAAATGGACAGCACAGACTTCTTGGCTGCTTCGGACCATTCTTGGCCCGCCAAAATTTGGGCATCACCTGTTGGCCTCGACTAGCTGCGGAATACCGGTAGATACCGGTATGACCATCACTCAGTGGGACCGCAATCATTCCTGTGATTACGGGACACTGATGATGGGACGCTGTTTACGCTACGGAGGATTACGGGACACGTGGGTACAAGATTGCGGGTACAAGATGGGATCCACGTGGCAGTCGCTGATTGGCTAAGGTAAGTCAGTATCCAGTAGAGAATCCAGTAGAGTGTATCCAGCAGGAGTATCCAGTAGACTTAGAGGTAGCACAGTGTTGCGAACTAAGGACCTCAATCAACTCACTTTGCATTCTGACATCAAGTGCTCAAGTGACCTTCCTTTTTTCACCCACCTGGTCAGCGAACTGGTCCCACCAATCGCGAACTCCCGAATCATAAGCTCCATGAGGAACTGTGCCGGAGTTTTTTTTTATCCTCACGTTCCTTATGTCAATCTTCTCACCTCTCTTCTCAACACCTCCTCCAGCGTTATTGCCTCCTCCCGCACGAGCATGCACAGGATTCGGCTTGCCGTCCAGCTCGAGCGTGCCTCCAGCCACCGCTTGAAGCGGTGGGTTCACATGTGTGCAACGGCAGGGTCGTTCGCCGTAACAGGAATTGGCTGTGCCCCGTCTTGAGCCACGGCGGCGTCGGAAGCACCCCCAGGTGCGCCTTGGTTGCGGTTGGTGCGACGAGTCGACATCGAACGAATAACGGCTGTTAACCAGTTGAGAGAGGAGAAGTAGTAGTTGCTGTTAGGATGCAGATTGCAAAGTGAGGTTCATTGAAAGACGTTTAAAAAGACAAAACCCACAACCCCAGCTCGACAGCTTTGGTCAGTTGACTGACATTTTCCAGCGTGGAGCTGCTGGCGTAGTTGCGGATCAACTGCTCCAGTGCTGCATCCAGTGCAACGTCATGGCGGAGGCGGAGAATAGATCGTGTGAGGATTGTAGCATCAGTATGTTTCCAACATTTGGTCGCCTTCAGCACTCTAGCAAGATCAATCCAGAGAAGTTTCCCCTCACTGACGATCACATTCGGCACGCGAGGGTCTCCGTGGGCCCAACCTTTCGTGTGAAGCTGCCATAACAATTCAAAGAGGCGTTGGACTTCATCTTGCGTCTTTGGTCGAGGTAGCGGTGTCCCAACAGGACACAACAATAGCGCCGCGCCAGTAGGGTTGGAATCATTCACACTAAGATAAATTCACAGACCTCTTCCACAGCACGGATTGTCAAGCCTGTACCCTGGATATTATCCAAACCCATCTCCTCTTGATACAGACGTCCGACCGAGTCCTCCTTCACAATTTTTAACGCCAAAATCTCCCCGACTTGCCGAATTGTCTTAAACACGCATCCTATTGCATCACGACCAAGAAATGCGTCGCCCTCCACCACATTAACCCGCAACGAGGCACAAGCCCTTGTTAAGAGCGTCACCGATTGAGAGGCGTTTCGTGTGATGAAGTTCTGATACGATTCCCTCGATCCCTTTCTGGCCCAAGTCGACTTGTCAATCTTGCAGACGACAGTCTTGTAGCTTGTGATCAACCAAAAGGAGCTCAGATCAAGGAGAACAGCACAAGCTGCTGCGGTGGGGCGAAGATTCTCCAGATATCGCACCACTTGGCCAAACGCCGCGTTATCTATCTTGATCTTGCTTTCGAACAGAACGAGGCAGTCGTACAATTCCTCCTCTGGTACTCCAAAGCGAAATCCATCCCCGTGTTGCTCTTCATCGTTTGGTTCCGACGCGTGATACATCCCAGCGTGGGTCGCAAATCCGTCCGGCTTGAGTTCGCAGATAAAGACTGGGACAGCCATAGATATGTGCTATTGACGAAACCCATTCCACTGCGGCCCAGCACGCCAACTAAATAAGGAGAAATGAATGCGTTAAAGTCCGTCTTCTTCGTAATGGCATCAGCTTGAGTCTGAATTTCCTCCGACCAAAAAGCTTCTCCGTTTTCCACTGGAGCAGTCTCGAAGATCTGTTGGCTGCTGTCCAATCTACGATATACTTTTATACCCAGTCGAGGCGTGTCGGTCTTCGGAGCTTTGTGGCGTAATTCAAACTCAAATTCAGATCTTTCACGACTGAGGCGAATGCTCATTTATCGTATTTTCTCTCATTGGACAATATCAGCTTGTAACTTTTGATTCTGTTCCCAAACCACCACCACCATCACGTGAATAGAACCATTCGTTTGAAAGTTCAGATCATCAACTTCTTGCTCGGTTAGTTGGAGCCCAACAGCTTCACTTGATAATCCATCAGCACCGATTACCTCTTTCGCTAATTTTAAGCGCTTCAGTCCAGTAGTGTCGATCACGCCATTCTCCACTTCCGTCTCCGTCAGACACGGGCCTCTTCCCTGGTCCTTCTTCGCCAGGAAGAGATCCAGCGTCAGCCAAGGAGCAGCGATACACCCATCGCTCTAGTTGGATCTCACGATGTAGGTACAAGTGGCACATGCCACCGTGACCTTTGTGGAGCATCAGATATCTCTGCTGGCGCTAGATCTCTAGCGGTAAGCATCCCTGAGAAGCTCATAGGCATATACGACTTGAATATCCCAAGTCTGCAATGGCTTCAAAAGATGGCTGGGATCTGTTGAGCCCGCCCAAAATCTATGGCCCCAAACCTGCGTCATTGCCACTAACGCCGTGTTTCACCCGGGGAAGCTCCGGGTTTTGCTACGCCCTGGTTCGACGCCATGGCGCCGCCTGGGCCACAGTAATCCCGAGACCAGGTTGATGTCACAGCCCGTTGACGGCCAAGAAAGCGAATCGCATGTGCATGTTGACAATGGAGTGCTCCATAGTTGAGGTCCTAAAGCTCACACGACGTGGTTGATTCCAAGCGAGACCTAATTTCGAGAAGCGAGAGCGTTGCTACCTAAACTATCACTACTAAGTAAGTAAGTATTCACGTTAGTGCGCGTTTCGCTTAGGGAATCAGTGATCATCACTCTCCTATCACTACTAATAGTTATAATATCGTGGCGAATAGTATTACTGGTCCTTTGAACACTATTGGAAAAGTATACCGTATAATAGTTGGCATAGCCCGATACTAATAAATTCGCCCTCCGGCTAAGAACGATGGCCACTCAGTCGCATCGTTCTTCGCAAGGATATATGGAATAATACAGCCATTGAAGCCACACTTGTCACAGCACATGATCACTGAGGACGAAGCTGCTCCGCCTCTGTCTCCTCCACCAGCGCAGGAGGCGACGACCATCGGCAAATACATTGCTCGCTTCCGATACCACAGCCACGTAGCTGAGCCGCGTGGATCAAACAAATATCTTTTCGTCACGATTCGTGAAAGTGCAGGGCTCTAGTTGTTAGCAGGTTGCAGTCGCTGAAAACACTGACCCCAAACCAGAATTACATGCGGGTACTTCGTATTACGGTATGCCCACTCGTGCATTGCTGTATTAGTGGAGCTAGTGTTTTATCTTTTACTCACGGTTTTGTCTACGTTTCAGTCGCCGGTCGCGGAAGATGTTGTGAAGCTTACATGGCGCAGTCCTTGTGCGACGACGTGGTGGTGGACGTCGAAGCGGATGTGGCATCCTCACCGTCCGAGGTAGTCTCGCCCTGCGTCGCGTCATCCGACGTTGTGTCGTCCGATGCGGTCGAGGCAGTGGTGGTGGTGGTGGCAGCGCCCGTCGTGCTGTCATCGGCATCCACGGCGGTGATCGTGGCCGAGTTGCTGCCGTCGAAGGAGGCCGTGCTGTTGTCGAACTCCGCCGAGATGAGGTCCTTGAGGGCGCCCTCCTGCGTGAACAGACCGAAGTACGCCTCCACCGTCTCGTTGGCCTCGAGGGTGGCCAACTTCCACGGCTCGTCGAAGGCGGAGAAGTAGTAGTACATCAGGTCCTTCTCCGTGGCGAGCGTGTAGAAGTCGTAGAAGTACTTGGCGGCGTTGGCAGCCGAAGCGGGGCTGGCACCGGCGCCAACGCCGTCCGAGGCCCAGCCGGTCTCACCCACGACCACCTCCTTGCTGTAGGTGCTGGCGGTCTCCACAAGCGCCGAGAAGCGCTTGTAGAAGAAGTCGGCGGCGCCGTCGACGTCGACCTTCTCCCAGAACGGGAAGTAGTTGGCCGACACGTAGTCCACGGCCTGGATCATCTCCGGGTACGCCGAGTATGTGTCGCCGATGTCAGCAATTGTGAGCGGGATGTTGGCGGCACCCGAGTGGGCCTGGCACAGCGTGCGGATCTCCTCCAGGTTGGAGATAGCCACGGTGACCGTCACGTCGCCGCGGTACACGGCCTCGGAGCCTACATGGATGCCCACGATGTTGTCGGTGGTCACGACGCCGGTCTCCAGCAGCGTCTGGAACGCGGCCTTCTCCGCCTCGAAACTCGACGTGGACGAGTCCACCCACATGCCGAGCTCAATCTTGAGGCCGGCTTCGATGGCCGCGGGCACCACCGCGGTGGCCTGGTCGCAGTCTGTGAGCGAGTACAGGCGGATGGTGTCAGTCACGCCCTTAAGCGTGGCCAGCTCCGTGGCGATCTGTGAGCTGGGCTTGCACTTGACATCGGCCGTGGCCCAGTCGGGGCCGGCGCGGATGTTGTAGTTGATGCCCGTGCACTTGAAGCTGCCGGCGTCGGCAAAGCCGAAGGAGGCGGCCACCATGGCCAGGGCGGAGGTCGTACGCAGCACGTTCACCATGTTCGAGGTCGGTTGTTGCTGAGGGGCTTGTGGGGGATACTCTTATCAGGAGATAGGAGTTTGGGAAATGACCAGAAGTCCACGCCGCCTTCCTCGCGATCCCAACGGAGCCCTGCCAAGGTGAAGCCAGGTCCTGACCGCATCTGTGCGTCGACAACCGCGCGCCAGCGCCATCTGGATCGCGTGTCATGTCCACGACAGGACGCTGCGCTTGGATATTTTGCCAGCAGAAGCACACAACGTCCAGCGAAACCCAGCACGTCAGCTTCCAAGCGAATGGGATTTGCCGGCAGAACACATTTGGTGAGTGGAAGGCCGCATGCCATGAGTGAGTTCCTAACTGTTATCGAGCGCCGGACATGGCCACCATGCCGCACCGCTCGATAACAGTTGGAAATTCATGCGTTGCCGTAGCGATCCATTGCTTAGCAATTTGATATCCTTGCCACCACTAAATAATACAGCACCGGCATGCGTTCACGGCTTGATTTTCCCGTTCGCAAGATCTCTCTCTATCGGTGCGCTGTGTCGCGGGTACAAAAGGCATCCGTGTCGCCCTTCGAGCAGACCATCGGCGCGTGCCGAAAGTACATGTAGAGCTACATGTAGCTGGCAGCTACTAGCTGCAGGTCAGTACAGCTGGCCGCCGCTAGTTACAGTGGATGTATCAAGGATCTTGATTTAAGACGCAGCGTTCAAGCAGGAGATCGCCGTGCGGTGGCATCAACAGCTAGAAGTTCTAGCCTATGCAAGTACATGTAAAGCTTTGGAACCAAGCGCTACAGATGATCACAGTTCTGCAGTCAAAACGCCATTGCAATTGGCAATGCAGAGAGAAAGATAGGTAAAGAATGTTGTGTATTTGCAAGTTGCAAATTGCAACGCATGCGTTGGGCCAAATAAAAACAGTGCAACACGCTGCTTGAACATGGCAATTAGATCATAGCGCAGTCCTTGTTGGCGGCGGGGGTGACAACAGCGCCACCTTCGGCCACCGAGTCAGTATCAGTTGAATCGCTCGCTTCCTCCGCAAGCACCGTCGTCGTAGCAGCTTCGTCGGATGCCGGGGCCTCCCCACTAGTGTCCGCCACCGTCGATGCCGTAGACTAACCTGCAACGATCTCGTCGGCTGCCTCGAGCGCGAGATTGACCGCAGACAGGGACGCGTCCGTCTCCTGACTGGCAGAAGTGCTCGTAGCGTCAGTCGTTGGCCCCACTTCCGAGTTGGCCGTCACGGTCGCGATCACGTCCTCCTCCGTTGAACCAGCAGAAGCGGAAGCAGAGTTAGACTCGCTGCCACCTCATCGTCCAGCTCCAGCTGCGCGATGGTTGGCTTCATCTCGCCATCCTCGTAGAGCAAGCCGGAATAATATTAATATCTGTTGCTCTACTGCTGAACGCCTGTTGCCACCAAATCAATGCTGAACTCCTGTTGCAGAGTATGAATATCTGTTGCTCAATTGATCCCCTTACCCGCAACAGAAAGTAAGCGCTGAACTTTTGCCACTCTATTTTCAGCGGCCGAGTGCTGAATCGAAGCATTCTCTCATTGCAACCAGACTTCAAGTGACACGAACGTGAAGGCGACGGCGGGGACAACGATTCGGAGACCTTCGACGACGGTGATGGCAAACTTACCCCACTTGTAGTGTATGATGTGGCGCCTGCTAACGCTGGTGACGACGACGGTGACTCGTGACGACGAGTGGAGCTGCAGGACACGTTTGGTGGCGGCGAAGGAATGGCGGACGGCGAACATTGTGATGGCTGCTCTCCTTTCCCTCCCAAGGAAGGGATTATCTGGTATCTCTCGCCTGACAGTGATGGCGAGCAGCTACTAGCTGACGGTTGAATAGCTTCAGCAACCAACAACGGCTCATCGTACGGGGCCGCCGAACTCGAAGTGGACGTCGATGTGCTGCCCAGGTCCTTACCGTACTGCTGCCCCTGCCTGCCGGGCACTGGGGAGCCGAACGTTTCGGGAGTGGGGTCTTCGCTTCCCTGACCAACGGTGCTCGAGACCTCCACGTCGCTGCCGGTGTTGCACGCCTAGCTGAGGCTGACGTATGTGAGCGCCGCTGCCCTGATCCACCCTCGACGACTCTGCCCAGGTATCATTCAAGGCGTTGTTGGGCACCCGCTTCTCAAGTCAAGGGCCGACGACGCATTTACCGACGATGGCGTCTGCACAACGGACTCGCCCGATGATGCCTTCGATGGTGTCGCGGTGATGGCCGCCGACTCCAAGTTGACGTTGTAGTGCTCGATACCAGCGGCACCGTTCATGGCCACAGAGGCCGCGGCATGCAAAGAGATGGTCTTCCAGAACGAGAGGTGGATCGTTGACGTGGATGCAGTTATTGGGTGCCGAGGCAAGGTGGAGAATGAGCTTTCAGCCCAAGCCTAGGCAAGAGGCGAATCGACTCGGTGCTCTAAACCGCCAACAGTTCCGCGGTGGCGTTGAAGCTCACAGGCAAGTACTTCCTGCAGTGTTCGACTCGACGGACCGCAAACGCAGCAGTACTACGGTAGCACCACGACTGACCGCTTCTTGTGCAGCGTCTTCCGTCTGGACAACAGCTTCACGCGGTCGCTAGAAGTGATCGTCTTCGGGTGAACCTCAGAATTCAAGCGCTGTATCTTTAAATTTGTTTGGAATGCCTGGAAGAGGTAACAGTGGAAGCACCACCAGGTAACTCTTTTTTTAGATTGCAGCGCAATGGCGCCAGCAGAAGCTGCTGAGCTAATAACGCTTAAGGTTAAATAAACTACCTTCTCGCTCTCTCCGTCTGGACATCGTGTGCAGAGAATTCAAGTGTACGCAGGACCAGTGGGAAATGTACACGAGGTTCCACCTGACCGTCAAGATCAACCAGCTGCGGCTTGTGAACAACGATGGCGACCGCGCTGTGCTGTCGCAGTGTGCACCGCCGGCCAGCCCGACGAACATTGATCGAGGCCTTGGCAAAAAATTATTTGCACCACGCATGATGCGTGGCTACCTGGACGGCCTCGAGCGCTTAAAAATAATCTCGCCGTAGTGCACAGTGCACTACGGCGAGATTATTTTTACGAAGCTGCCTGGTGAAATGGCCTAATGGCGTAGAGGTTCCAGAGCGTGGCATTTGTCAGGTTGCAGCGACTACAAGAAGGTGTTTGCATTTGGACTGCCACGCTTCTCGATGAAGGGGCGGTTGGGTACGAGGTGGAAGAGCTCACACATTTCATTCGATATGAGCTTCTGCCCAAAGTTCCCAACACATACGTTAGGATACAGTTTGTCTTTTCATTCATGGAGACAGACTTTCAGAGTTTTGCCTCTGATCGTCTGTGCACAGGAATTCAGCATTGAATTTCTGTTGCGTTAAGTTCGCAACAGGCATTCATGGTTCACAACAGGAGTTCAGCATTGATTTGGCGGCAACAGGCATTCAGCAGTAGAGCAACAGATATTAATTTGCAGCCGTCGTTCATTCGCTCCGGGTGGATTTGTCCGCATATCCTAGCTACACTTTCGGTGTTGGATATTCTTGACCAACCTGCGGCCATGGCAAGCGTACCGGTGAGGCGTACACCTGGCCGTCCTCCACGTCGAGGTGGGGCTCTTGAGACGGAGCGGGTCCAAGAAGGGTACTACGAGGTTGACCGACTCGTACGCCTTTTTCTACGAAGCCCTGGACAACCGTTACAGTGGAAGGTCATCGAGGACTTCGACGTGGATCATGACGGAACGACAGAGCCTGGCCTGATCATAGGCCAGGTCATCGGACTACGCATCTCGGATGGGGTGTACAAGTGGTCCATGCAATTCGGAAACGATGAACCTCGAGACTACGAAGTCGAGGACCTGGCCCAAGCTGTGAACCGTGCACACAATCTTCGTATTCGAATTACGGACTAGGTCTGCTCACCAGAGCAGACAGGGGTATATAGTACGTGTACGAAGCGCATAGATTTAAATGACAAGAGGCTAGAAGTAGTGAGGGCTTCGGGCTCTGCGAACTAGGGACCTGCTGTCTAATAGTATATGTTACATATTGACACATTAATGAGTTCCCACGTCGCTTCCTTAGTCAAACTACAGGTCAACACGGTCAGTCGGACGCTAGGGAACTCTGACAATGCAACATCATGCACCACTTTTGCTTCAGAGCCCCACTAACGAATAAAATGTACAATTTTATTGGATAATGTTGGAGCATGTGCAATTGATACTGGTGTTATTGGTAAAATTGTTGGTTTTGTATTTAAAGCAGTATTGGTTGAGCTATGAATTTGGATATTTATTATGCTTCAACATGTAACACTGCAACTCGTTGAAGTTGACGTACGTGTGTCCGTCACGTCACGCCTGCACTTTTTCCGTTCGGTGTAAACCCTATGAAATGGCATAGTCATGCATTATGTCGGTTAACAGGTCACACATACCTGAAACGAACTTAAAACAGGCTGGCAGTGTCGGCAACAGGTGAGCAGGGGCCAGGACGTACGTAACAGGTGAATAGTGCTAGAACAACAGATATTAATTATTATCCCGTCCCGGTGACGTGGACCATCTTGCGCTTTGACTGAGACGCAGCAAAATAGTAAATGAACTCTGTGGCTCGGTCTCCGAGAGGAAAGCGGTGGTCCGAAGCGCTCCATGTCGTTGGTACTCACGCTGTTCGAACACCATGACGTCTCGACAGTCGCAAATATCTAAGCTTTTTGAGGTCCCACTTTACTGATGGATTTCCATCATGCGCCGGTATCCATTAGTTACAGGTCCTTGTTGTCTTGAGGATGACAAGGAACTGTAGCATGCAGAGCAACTTGCACTGTGCAAGAGTATGGAGGGATCCGTATTCAATGCGCACTCGACTGCTCTGGGCAGTGCCCACGGCTATTCATGGCAAGCGTTGCCTATGATGGGAATTACATGTATTCATTCATTCATTTTCATTTTCAGGTGAGGTATATCGTCTTCATTTAGCACAACTGTACTAACGACTACTAATATCCAGAGCTGCAGCCCATACTCGTCAGCAGCTTGTTGGTGAGGTCTTCAGGGCACGAAGCGTTAGCCAGATCCCTCCGGAATCCAGATGCGTGATTGCCCTTCCACGAAGTCTCACTCCGTGTGCTGTAGCGCAGGATCCCAGGGTCCGTGCGGTTTACCAGCGGCATTGAGGACTGTTTGCCTGCTACATTTGGTGTCCATGGCTAGGTTTGCTAGCGCGTCAGCAGCGCGGTTGAAGTCCCGGTAGTGATGCGTCCAGGAGACGACACCACATTTGTCTGCAAGCGTTCGGCAGCGTTGGTAAAGTGCACGGAGGTGCGGCGCTTTCGGAGGCCTCCGATCTCGTTGCTGGTTGATGATGAGTTGACCGTCCCCAACAACATGCAGGGGTTTGAGGTTTGTCCTCCTCGCATGTTGCAAGCCATGAAGAAGGCCCCGATATTCCGCTTGGTTATTGGTAGTAGTCTGGCGCCCATACGCCATACTTGCTATCCAGCAAGGGAGGCATTTGTTGTCGTCAGCTGCCGTCTTGATGATGATTGAGCCGCTCCCGCCGGGACCTGGATTGCCACGCGAGCCACCGTTAAAGAAAAGGATGTAAAGTCCGGTGTCCGATGGGACTGGAGCAGGAGTTTGGCCATGAGTGCTCGTGAGTGCCTCAACGACGAGTGTCATTGCTTGGAACTTCGAGGACGCGGAGTATTTCTCTCGCCAGGTCGTTTCCAACTGCCAGAGAACGTTGCGCAGTCGAAGCCGCAAAATGGCCAGGAAGCGATGTGTAGACGTCTTTGGCGGCGTCTCCAGGTAGGCAACCCTCCATTTCCAGATCATCTGAAGGACAACAACCACTGTCAGCCTCCAGCAGTGCTGTGCCGCCTATGGCATCTTGTCCAGAATGTAGCGCTGGCGCTCTGGGTCAATCCAGCGATGGACGTCCTCCAGGCGAGCCACAAAACTGCGCGGCAATTCAGTTAATGTGAAAGTGAAGACGGAAGCTGGGTCCTCTGCCGTCGAAGTGTGCCCAACCTGCGCCCATAAGGCGATGAAGACCTTCCACATCTCTCGAGCAGACGTACACTCCCAGAAAACATGACCAAGCGTGACCACCTCCAAGCTGCAGGGTGCGTGGGGGCATCCAGGCCGTGCCACGTCAGGTAGATAGAGTCGAATTCCACGTGTTTTAATCCTGTAAAGGAGCCTTTCACCCCAGGGTGTGTTACCCTCGATGCGACTGATGTCGCGCCATTTGAGTCCGGTTAATGCAGCCTGAATAATTGCATTGTCGATTCCCCATTGTCGGTGACGGCGCTCCAGGTCCGCGAGCCCCTTCTGTCGGCTGAGTCTGGCCGCTTCAGTGGCGAATTGACGGCGTTTGTTGGGCCACCTGCGTCCTCCGACCCAGATACAACAGTATCTGGTTAGCAACGGGTGTGGTAGCGCCTCCTTGAGAACGAATTTGGGGTCCGTGCGCACTTGCAGTTCTTGGAGAAGGCGCGATGGGGAAGTAGCTGGTACATCTTGGTGGATAGGGTCTCCAACAGTGACGAGTGATACCGTCGTAAACGGTGTCCTGGGGATGCAGACGATGTAAGGATGGTCGGCGGGTGTGGCAACCAAGCGGACCTCGTTGACGGGGCCCTTGAAGCGGATAATTTCCGGGAAGTTGAAGAGCAGGAGCAAAGTTAAATGAACGAAATGGGCTTTCCGGACTGCTGACACACGAGAAATTGGTTCACCAGCGCAGTTCGCTTGAAACCCAACAGTACCCATGGCGACCTGCGTCCAGTCCAAGACGTCCCCCACTGTGAGGTGGGCAGCGGCAAGCAGCGGAATCTCATTTCGCATGTCAACCAGAGTTCCTTGGCACCCCACCAGGGTAAGTGACTCTATTTCCATGTAAGGTAGCCACTCCAGGCAGGCGGTTCCCCTTGCATCCTTCAACCAGTGGCGAAGACCAGTAATGGCTGGGCCCGTGAGCGTCGACGTATCCACAACGAAATGACCGTCGACCCAGGAATTACATGTAGACAGGTGCTGACAGAGACAGAGAGCCACATACGCAGCAGCATAAACCATAAGAAAGAATTCTACATATTGCAGTCGTGCGGCGACACGTTCGAAAGGGGCAACGATGTGGCCGGTATCTGCGTGTGTTCGCGAGTTCCATAGTCATGCATTTGCAGTACAGTAGAATCGCGTTGATACATGTAGCAGAAATACTAGCTCTCGTGCAAAAGCAGCTTCATAGAGTATATAATTCGATCCTCCGCTGTTGCCTTTGGCGTTGCAACGAACTACAAGCAAATGCTACTCAGGCTGCCAGCGACCGCCTCACATGACATTCTTCCGGTTTTGTAGTGGGAGGCATCGTCGTGGCACCGGTTGACTCGCCGTCGGGGTTAACAGTACCAGGGGTGTAAGCACTACTGGATCCCGAGCTGCCACTGTTGCTGCTGCTAGGGATGTACGCACCCGGAGCGCTGGCCTCTTCGTTCGTCCCAGTGCAACTGCCGCCCAGCGAGAGAGCGGCGATCTCGGGCTTCAGCGTCCGATCCTCGTTAAACAGACCGAAGTATCCCTCGACTGTGTCGTTAGTGGTTCCCATCTTCCACGACTCGTCGAAGCCTTCGAAGTAGTAGAACTCGAGGTTGTTCTGCTTCGCCATGTTTAAGAAATCGTAGAAATAGTGAGCAGCATTCACGGGTGAAGCTTCAGATGCTCTCGGACTGCCACCGTCCGAGGCCCAACCGGTTTCTCCGATCACGACCTTCTTGTCCCGAGCCAGTGCCTGTTGGAACAAAGGCTCCATCCGCGACTGGAAGTAGGCAACGGCGTTGTCCACAGCAATTCTCTCCCAGAAGGGGAAGCCGTTCGCTTGGACGAAGTCCACGGCGTCCGTGAGCTCAGGGTGCGCCAGGTACACGTCGCCAATCTCGGCGATCGTAACTGGTACGGGCTCCAGGTTGTAGGCTTGGAGCAACGCCTTGACACGCTGGAGATTCTCGATGTTCTTCGCGGCCGTGACCTCCTTGCGATAGATTGCCTCGCTCCCCACGTGGATGTCGACGATGCTCCCGCTGCTGAAGATCCCCGCATTCTGCTGGAGTAATGTCTGGAGCTGTAGAAACTCCGCCTCGAACACAGCGTCGTCCTCGCTCACCCAGAGGCCCAGGGAGACGCTCAACCCCGCGTTGATAGCCGCTGGTACTACGGTCGAGCTTTGGTCACAGTCTCCAAGTCCGAACAAGCGAATGGAGTGGGTGACGTGAGCCAGTGTCTTCATATCGTCCTGGATACTTGCCACGCTCTTGCATCGCTGGTTCACAGGTGCCCAGTCGGGGCCCATGCGTGGGTTGTAGTTGATACCGTGGATGCAGAAGCTATGCGCTGCAGTCGGAGGAACCAAGAAGGTCGATGTGAAGGCTGCGATGGCACCGAGAAGCTTGAAAGATAGCATTTCTGGTGCTGGGTTGATGATCACTAGGTCAAGTGTGTGAAGAGTCCAACCAATTGGATAGTGAGCACTTCAAGGCACTAAGATCGCTGGGGGTGGCGAACCATTGTCCCGTGTGTGATTTAAACGGTAGTCGTACCAGCAAATGAAACGGAAAGTTGGGAAAATGTCACGGTGGGAAACGGATGCGTTGAGTGCGTTGGCGAGTGCTCAAAGCGATGCAGGAACAGTCCTAAACGCACATGTAGATTGATAAATGCGCGTGCACTGTACAAGCAACTTTAGATTGATAGTTAAGCTTTTCTGCGAGTGGATGTAGGGGGGGGGCTTCCTCCCACCTCTTGGGATTCTTCGCCTTTGCTTGTGGCGCACACGGGACGGTGGGGCTCGAAATCTCACGCAGTCGTTGAGGTTTGTAGCAACTTGTCCGTTTGCCGCAGCTGATACGGCCCAGCTCCCAGATATCACCGGAATTCAGCAGCCACAAGTCATGCAACCGAAACAGTTGAGTATCTCGATGATCACTGAAAACAGCACGGTGACCTGCGCAATCCGACTTCATCCGACAACTCTCGACACTTGCAGACTATCGATCTACCGTTCTGCATGGGCGCGTACGGCGAAGTCATATAATTGCCAAATAACTGCAGATTCCTTCAGGCTCTTCCAGGTCGTCACAGCTTGTAGCAATTCACAAAACTGAACTGCACATTGCTGTAAGTCAGCCCTTGTTCCTTGTTGCCCTTGTCGACCTTCGTACTGAAGACTTCAAAATTCAGACAGGTAGGGCTTACGCTTTAGCAGCAGTCACACCTAGAGCTTCGCCTCCCCCTTCGTTGCTTACTGGTATATCCACCTGTTCCTCACTTGCACCACCAACCTGGATCGTACCGTCGACGTTTACTTGGTCGCTTTCCACTGCACTGCTGATAATGCTTGCGTTGCTCTCAATAGCAGCTCCACTACTGATGGTCTCGCTGCTCTCTTCCAGTTCGCTGCCCTCATCTGTGTCTGATACGTTCTCCTCTGCGATGGTTGCGCGCTGCACGGGTCCTGCAGATCTTCCTCCTCCTCGATTGCGAGGGGTTGAAGTGGCGGCAGCTTGTGGGTGGTTTCGCTGGGAATTGATCGCACTTGCGAAGGCCTCGAGTCGATCTTTGACCAGAGCCTGGTCGATTGCCTCGCAGAATTGGCCCACCAGTGCGTCGTGTTTGTAAAAGTGGTTGACCAGCAGCGTCTGAAGACTGCGGACGACCTCAGCCACCTTCAGAGTCGGGGGCGGGTAGCGAAGGCAACTGACGCGTAAGATAAGCTCCATGAAATCGGTGAGGTAGAGCTTCTTGTGACCCACTGTCGTCATCTCATCCAGCACCACCAGCTTACACGCTAGGAACGGGTCCTTGATGTCGCGTACTCGGAACGAGTCGGAAAAGATTTGGTATTTCTCCAAGAGGGAAAGGAACTCCACGAGGTGCATCCCTTTCTTCTCGCCAGGCTTGCAGTACTTGCCCATGTTAGCATCGTACAGTTCTTGTAGCTACGATCGGAAAACGCACACGTTCAGTCTCCTATTCATAAAATGAATAATTGAGTACGGTAAAACTTACCAGAGTGATATGCTCTGTGAAGGCGTCGCTAATTTCCTCCGTGTAGAGAAATCGAGAGCGGAATTCATTCGCATCTTCTGGGACCACTGGCAGAATATTCTCTTGCATCAACTTGTCCACAGCTTTGGCTGGCGTATCACAAATATTGGCTAGAACAACACAAAATGGAGGTCAGTATCATACTGATAGACAGAAGATTGGTAACGTACTTCGGAAGTATTTGTTCGTGGCAATACGGATAACGGCTTCCAAGAACTCGAACCGAGTGAGGCTGCGGTCCGGGTTGTCCTTCTCCTTGGCTTCTTGCGTGAGCTCGAGGTTTGCAGCCACAAAGACATTCTCCAAGTCAGGCAACGAGCAATACTCCGATGCTTCGTCTAGTATCCGCGCTTCGGAAATGAACTCGGTGTAGCCTGACCACGGCACACACGTTATGTCATTTTGCAGTTGCACAGCTGCCGCGGGGGTTATCGACCCCAAAGGCGCCAAGTTCAGTAACACGTTGTGGCCGCAGTACCGTCGGTAGGCGTTGCACACTGTGCGGTACCAACGCGTGACGCTCACCTCCACTTCACGCCGCCGCACGGGGTCCTTCACGAACCGGTCGATCTTGCACTGTTTCCAGTCTGCGGCGCACGCTTTTGTGATGAAGGCGTCCGTGTCCACGAAGCTCCGGCATTCCGACTCGCGCTTGCGTCGGGCGAACACACTCTTGTTGATGTCCCATTTCCCGCGTCTCTCGCTGCTTTTGCCCGTACTACGCGGGACCAGCGTGTTGCAGGGATCTCGTCCTCCTCGTTGGGTGAGACGGATCACGTTCAGACGCTCCAAACTGCCGAAGATGTCGCCCTGCATCGCCGCGGCAGTCTCGGCGTCCTCGTTGTCGCCTAGACTGCAATTGCTTGACGACCGTCCTGGAGCGAGCCGACGTTGACGGTGCACTGGACGACTCGGCCGCGAGCTGACGTAGTGATAGCTCACGTTCGTTGTGCTGTTCGGGTCGGCGTTCGTATCAACAACGGTGAAGAAATAGTTGGTAGCGCCGGGAGGAATCACTCGAAGCGCACTGAAGGACACGCCATCGCCGTCATTCTCACGTCGCTCCATGGCCACGCCCCTCCAGTCGTCGATGGACAGGTGCAACCGGACCTGCATGGACGGAGTGATGTCAAACCGATCGGAAGTGCCTGCGTATGGCCCTTGACCAGGCGCTGGCGTCCACGTAAAGCGATGTTCCGACCACAGTCCACAGTACCAGCACGAGGCGTCGACAATGGGCACGAGATGTGACGGAAACACACCCGATCCAGCATCACTATGAACTTCCTCGAAAACTGCGACAGAGTAGAGTTTGTGCTGGTCGCGAAGCCTCCGTGATCCGCCACCGTCTTCGTCGTGGGCTTGACCCTTAGGGATGAGAAAGCCACGCGAGTCCATGACCGCGCAGTTGCCGCTCATGTGCAACCCGATGAGTGTCTGGTTGCTCTCGAGCTGTTTCGCCAACAGAGTGCAGTCTTCGAGGTCGAGTCGATTGCTGGACAGATCCAGATGCGCCAGCACCTTGTTGTTCGCTATCGAATCGGCAAGGGCAGTGACGACAGCTCGAGGTCGCAGCACTCCGCTTGAACCACTGGCAGTGCCGCTACTGGCAGAAACCGAGCTGGGGCCGGACGAATTGAGAGCGTTCCACGACAGATCGCACACGCGCAGTGACGCGTGGAACTTGAACGCCTCCACAATCTTCAGCGCGCCGACGCCGCGTAGTTGATTCCATGCCAGGTACAGCTCCTCAACGCGTGAATTTTCTTCCAGGAAGCGCGCGATGGCCAGCATCCCGGGCGTGCCGAAGCGGTTCTCAGACAAGTGGAGCCGCACGACGGTCTGGTTGGGTGTGAGGGACTCGCAGAGCTGCTGCACTTCGAGATCTCGCAGACCCGTGTGGGACAGATTGAGCGACGTCAGCGTGCGTGAACGCCGCATCAACTCTGTAAGCGCCCTTGAGGATGCCGTGGCCAATGCATTATGTGATAAATTGAGTTGTTGCAGCCCCGTCGGACCCTGCGCGTTGGCGGCCGCCGCAGCCGCGGAGATCAGCCTGGCAGCAACGGTATCCCCGATCCGGTTGTGCGATAGATTGAGCGACTCGACACCCGGTAGCAACGAGAAGCCTTCACCGAAAGCTTTCGCGTACGCGTTCCCCATCCGATAGCTGCTGAGATTCACTTCTTGGGTCGTGCTGCCGCTGGCGTAAGATGCCGTTTTGTCCACGACACGGCGCCGTACGATGCCCAGCGGTTCAGGACACAGGCGAAGGTTGCGCACTGCTGCGAGGTACGTGGTGCGAGCAGATTTGGGCCGTACCACCACCTCACTCGAAGACGACGAAGGAGGCACGGCCTTGTTGTTGTGAACTGTTTCTTGGCGGTGGAAGATGCCCCAGAACTGCTGCATGGCCTCCGTCCCCATGTAGCTGGCCGGCACGGGCGCCTCCGATGAACCACCAGTATCCGCGTAGTCACTGAATGGTTCTAGTGTATCAAGAGGTGACGGCGGTCTCAATTCAGTTTGTCGTCTTGAACGTCGCCTCGCCGCCGGCCCCGGCACCAGAGCCGTCAGGAACGTCCTGGATTCCGATGAACTGGAACCGCGCGACGCCGACGCCGGCGGTGGCTTCGGTTTGAACTTGACACCTGGACGGGACGTTTCGACATCGGCCGGTCGAGTCTCCTCTTCCTTTAGAGCTGCTCGGGCGGCAGCCCGCACCGCGGTCGGCGTTGCGGCCGGCTCCTCCTCCACGCTGGCGCGTCGCGAGCGAGACCTTGGGCGGGACACGCTGTTCCTCACAGCGTCGCCCTTCATTGCGGTCATTGCGGTGGCCGGTTCACGTGCCAGTGTAGCGCAGGAATAGCGGACGTTCCGTCTCAAGTATTTTGGACGCCGGCCACTCCATTGAAGCAGCTCCAGATCCGCATAGCGACTTGTGGCTGGACAGAAACGTGACCGCATTTGGAGACCTGTTCACCGCCAACTTGACGCCACCCAAGTGATCCCATGAGCAGCACGGGCGACGGCGATGCGGTCGAGGCCCCTGAACGCTTGAGGCGGGCCGAGACAGTGCTGTGTCACCGTACGGGTCGCATCGTGCTGGTGCTGGAGCAGTGCATGGACTCGCACAACCACCAGGCCGTCCTGCGCACCGCCGAGGCGCTGGGCATTCAGCACGTGTGGCTTATCGCAGCCAACGACCAGCAGCTCAAGACGCACCCGGACAAGAGCAAGAAGAGCAACAAGACGAGCGGCAAAAAGATCACCAAGAATTGCGCCGTGTGGCTCACTGTGCGCGAGTTCTCGAGCATCGCGGCCTGTCTCGAGGCGCTGAGGGCAAGCGAAATGACTATCTGGGCCACGGACCTGTCGCCACAAGCGGAGCCGCTCGTCGCTAACGACAAGCCCAGTGAACTGCCTGCTCGCCTTGCAGTCGTCATCGGACGTGAGACGGATGGGGTGAGCCCCGAGATGCTGCGGACGGCGCACCGACGTGTGTACCTGCCGCTGTTCGGCTTCAGTGAGAGTCTCAACCTGTCGGTGGCCACAGCGTTGGTGCTCCAGCGGCTGCTTGACTGGTTCCCTGAAATTCGTGGCGATCTGGATGAGCAAGAGAAGCAGAGTATTCGCGAGAGATGGCACCCTCAGCTGGTGAGCAACCCCACGCAAGCTGCTCAGGCCGAGCCGTGGACGTCGGGCAAGGTGCCAATCCGTCCGCTTGACGATTTGCGCCGTGAGAAGCACGAGGCGTGGGTTCCTAAGAGCGTTCGACGACGAGAGCTACAAATGCCGCAGGTGAAGGAACGTTTGGGCAAGAGGAAGCAGCCTGAAGACGAACTGCCGTCCAGCGATCGTCAGACAGACAACTAATGGCGCGAATGATAGAGTTTTATGCATGAAATTAGCCTGCATCCATCGAAGTGCTGAATCAAGCAGAGACGACCATACGCAGCAACTGCTGCGTCTTCTCCTCGTTCTTCGCGATGGCCGCCTTGAGTGTATTGATCTTGTGCAGCTGTTCCTTGACTTGCTCCTCCACTTCGCGGAGCTGCACCTGCAGAGGCTGCAGCGCTTCTTCGGTCCGCTTCTGCTCGTCTGCGAGGGCGTCGCGTTTGCGGGCGTATTCCTTTCGCCAGTATTCCAGCTCCTTCGACATCGCGTCCAAGTCTTCGTGAACAAACTCCACACTTTTCCCCACCGGGTTGGCCGCTTGGCACAGCCGCTGTATATCGGCACGCAATGCGTTCATTTCGGCTAGCGACGATGCAGCTGCAGTGCTTGAACTCTTCATGTGCTCAGGCTTGAACGACTTATTGCGGCGTCCTAGGCGGATCCCAGTCTCGGCTTCATTCGTAGCCGTTGCAGCTGTGTCTTCACCTTCCTTTGCGCGACGCGCAGCTTCTTCAGCGTTTTGATCCTTGAGAATGTCACGCACCAGGCGGCCGTGCGCGCCGGCATCACCGGATAGAAGTGCCGAATGAGGCTGGTTATTATCGTCTCCTCCAGCCGCGCCGGCACCTTCGTCTTCGCTGTCAGTGTCGTTGTTGTCTCCGTCCTTCATGATTCCCGCAACAGGAGCGGCCTTGGCATCAGGCACCATGAGCCGGCCCACTTCGGTGACGTTCTCTTTGAGTTTCGGGGGACGGCGCCGAGCAGTTGTTGGCCGCGACGTGCGGCTTGTTCCGCTTGTGCCTGGGGCGCTAGTGCCCATGCGGGCCGTTCCATTGTCATCGTCGTCATTTTTCGCCTCGAAGCGGAGGTTGCCGCCATCGTTGTCGTTGTCATTGTCGGCATCCCCTGCGCTACTTTTCACCGCCAGAGGTTTCATCGGTCCAGAGAAGTTACCAGGCTCCGCTTCCTTTGGTTTCTCCTTGGCTTCCGCAGCAGGTTGGGGCTCTGCACGCTGCTTTTTTTCCTGCGGCGTGCTGGAACGGGATGACTGCTTCGTTTCGGGCGTCCGCTCACGACTTGCAGGCTTCTTAACATTGGCACCGGCACTGCGAACCGCTGTATCACCGGCCAAAACGCGTTGCACAGCTTCTTTAGAGCTTCCTGCTTTACAGGCGATTGTCAGCAACTGCAGGAACTTGCACGTGGCGTCGGACTCAAGTCCTGCGACGATCTTGGCAGGTTTAGCCTCCATCTCGATGTTGAGCTGGCAGCCAACGCATTGGATTATCTTGTTAAGGTAGTCCATCTTTGGCCCCTTCTCCTTGATGGCGCCCGAGTCGAGTTCCTCGCCGGAAAATAGTCCGTCTGCAAAGCCAGTCACTCGCGTCACTTCGGAGATGACATCGTGCAAGAAGCGGAAAGGGGGCTTTCCTAGGAGTTTTGGAGACATCTTGGGCTTCGCGATCACCTGTTCAACGAGCGTTTTCGTGCGTTCGACACCCCCGTTGCAGTCGGCGATACTCTGCATCAGTGCCTCATCCACATTGTTGTCCTTGCTGCTGCTGTTGCTACGACTTGGCGCAGCACGACTAGTCTCGGGTGCCGGCTTCGAAGACGCCTGCGATTCTGCTTTGCTCTCTCTCCGAGATGGAGCAGCAGTAGCCGACTCGCTACTTGCTTTGTTTTCTGCTCTTCCACTTTCCCGTCGTGACTAGACCATCAAACAACAAGGTTAGAGCTTTCGATAAACAGCCTTGCAATCAAACGTTACGATACGCGCCTTTTCCTTGGCTTCGGACGACCCGCTGCGATCCTTCGAGCTCGGACGCGGTGCAGCGGCTCCAGCTTCAGCGGCTGGGGTTGCTGCTACCGGTGCCGCCCCTGGTGCGACTTCCCCTTCCGCAGTGAACGACGGCACCTTGGCGAGCGCTGTCTGTACCGCCTTGTTCCAGTCGAGCGACTTGTCCTTCGCTGCCTGTGCGAGGGCCTGCAGTAGTAGGTTGGTGTTCTCCGCTTCGAGGCCGGCCACGATCTTGGACGAGCGCACGTCCACGTCCTTGCCGATGCTCTGACCCACGCACATGATCATCTTGTCCAGGAATGCGGTCTTCTGCGGTTTGTCCTTGAGGTTGGCCGATCCCAGCTCAAAGTCATTGTAGAGCCCCTGCGCGAAGCCCGTGCTCTGCGTCACGGCCGTGAATACGTCGTGCAGGAAGCGGAAGGGCGGCTTGGCCAGCAGCTTCTCGGCCAGCTTTGGCTTGACGATCAGTGGCTGCAGCTGCTCCTGCGTGCGCGCGATGAGCGTCTCGATTGAGTCCCCCATGACGATCGTCAAACTTGATCTTGAAGCGACGCCATGACGCTGCACACTAACTGTACATGAATGAAAAGTGTGACACACCAACCACCTCGTTTATTTCCGAAACCAGTTGGTGCGATTACGACACTCAAGTCGGTCGCTGCGGTCAGAGTCATAAGCCAGTGCCAGGTCGGAAGGTGGGTAAGAACTACCCTCACAGACGGACGTACACACACACAAACGCTCGCTGTCGACGAGCCGAGCTTTACTGCAATACTTGACATGGGCGTGCTGCTGTGGCTGCTGCTGCTGCTCGCGTGCTTCCTGACGGCGCTGGCCAGCAGCTCCAAGCTGCGTAAGAACGCCTTCATCTGGTTCTCCTACGCGACCATCACGGGCTGGTACTACTTCCGCGTGCTGCACAAGAAGTACGCGGGCGGCGACGGAAAGGAGGCCGTGTCGCCGCCCCCGAGTTCCAGCGGCAGTAACAAGACACGACTGGAATCTCCGACGCGCGACCCGGACCTGGTCTACTTCGAGCCGCGCGACGTGATCGAGCGGCGCCAACAGGAGCAGCAGGACCAGCTGGAGCGCAGCGGCGTGTCCGAACGCTCGAGCCGCATGAGCGACTCGGGCTCCAGTGGCGGATCGGACGGAGCCGCAACCCCCAGTAAACGCAAGCAAAGCTTCTTTCACAGCCGCCGCAAAGCCGCGGCCGAGGAGGCCATGCGACGTGTGAGCGACGCCAGCTCCAGCGACCTGCTGACGGCCTCGGGCGTGTCGGATTCCAATGGTCCGGTCACGCCCACGCGCAACAGCGCCACAAGACGGACGTACACCGGGCGAAAGAAGCCCGTGTCGTGGGCGGATTAATTAGGCGAGCAGACAACCAACGTTTGCGGCGCACGCAGGACGTACAGAGCGAGGCAACCAGAAGCAGATGAAGCTGAACGCCCGCGCGGCATGTAAACCAGGAAATGAAACGTGCACGAACAAATCAATACGAGTATGTACATCGTTGTAGTGGTGGTATCATTCATGCAGCGTTGCTATTGCCGTGCAGGGTCAAGTTGATGTCGTACTTAATCGAGTCTGTCTGATACGCGCAGCGTGAAAATATCAAGCTGTCCGTGCGTCACTAGCAGAATCGCGGCGTCCCCGGCGGCATGTTCGGCTTCAACGTGAACAAGCTCAAGCCGAACCTCAAGATGGCGGTGCACCGCATCGGCATCGTCAAGAACAAGAAGGCCAACGCGGCGCTGGCGCAGCGGCGGGAGGTCGGGCGGCTGCTGGCGGACGGCAAGGAGGAGAAGGCGCGCATCCGGGTGGGCACTGACAAGCTGTGGGTTGTGGGTGTTCATAGTGTTTCGATACTGACCCTGCTGTTGCAGGTGGAAGGAATTATCCGTGACGATTTCACAATGGAGGGCTACGAGATCCTGGAGCTGCTGTGCGAGCTGCTGGCCGAGAGAGCGGTGCGTACAGACTGAGCTTCCCTTGTTGCCCCTCGAACCAGCACTGACGTTGTGACTGTTTCGTTCCGCCGTTCAGAACCTGATCAAGACAGAGGCGGACTGCCCGTACGACATGCGCGAGGCCGTGTGCACGCTCATCTGGGCGGCGAGTCGCACAGAGATCCCGGAGCTCGCGGAGGTCAAGAAGCAGCTCACCAAGAAATACGGACAAGACTTCGAGGCCGCTGCCATCCGCAACGTGGACGGCTGCGTGAACGAGCGAGTGATCCAGAAGCTCAGCGTGCAGCCACCGAGCGCGTTTCTCGTGGTCAACTACATGAAAGAGATCGCCAAGGAGTTTAAAGTGGACTGGGAGCCCGTGGAGGCCGAGGTGGTGGACCCGCTCGCACCAATTCCAGCACCGACCGGCACCACAGTCACGAGTGGGGCTGTGTCTGGGCCGGATTTTGCTGCACTGTATGCTTCGGTAAGCATTTTTACCCGACAATAAGCCGACGAGTTCCTAGCACTTGAGAAACTGACTTGGTGCTGTTATGCCACGCACAGGCCCCTCCACCCGGCAATACTCCGTCGTATCTGCCCAACGTTCCTTCAGGCAATTTAAATCAGGAGGGTGCTGCTCCGCCACCTTTGCAGCCGTCTCTGTCGCGGCGGAGCGTGAACACCTACACCAACCAGCCAACACACTACTACTCCACGAGGTCGTCGCAGCCGATCTCTGGCCAAGAATATGACGACTCTGCTGCACCGCCGACACAACCGGTACCATACACTGAAGGACTCCCCCCAGCAGCCCCAGCTCCGACAGCAGTAGCCCCCGCAGCCACTGGAGGTATTCCAGATTTTGATGAGCTCACCGCACGCTTTGAGAGGCTCCGCAAGCGTCAAGACCGCCACGACCAGGACAACACCTCCTTCACGTTCTAACGCTAGAAGTGCGCATGGTAATATGAATATGAGAGTCTTTTTTGCATGGATTGAGTGTAGCAGTTCTACAGTAGAGTTCTACTTGTGTATTTCAGACAAGGATTGTCTAAAAACTTGGTTTTTAGTGCTAAACCTTAGTGCCTCCTATTTAAGGGACGTTTTACAAAAGTAAAAAAAAATCTTCAACGCGTCGTAACTCAATCATCGTCTCAACAACCTTTGGGAGCTGCTTTTAACATTTTCAACCTCAACCAGAACTTCTGGTCATTTGCCAACAAGATCTCCACCTCGGAAGCGCCTTCCTCCTCAATTGCCACTCATGAGCTTCGTGCCCGTCGCTTCCGACTGCGACTTCCCCATCCAGAACCTGCCCTACGGCATCTTCTCCACCAAGACGAACGACAGGAAGCGCGTGGGCGTCGCCATCGGAGACTTCGTGCTGGATCTGTCGGCGGTGGAGACCGAGGGCCACTTCGAGGGCTTCGACGCCGCCTGCTTCCATGACGCCACGCTCAACCGGTTCATGGCGCAAGGCCCCAAGGCCTGGGCCACGGCGCGCGCCACCGTGCAGCGTCTGCTGGCCGCCGACGTGCCCACGCTGCGCGACAATGAGGCTCTGCGGCAGCGCGCGCTGATCCCCATGGAGAACGTGCGCATGCACCTACCGGCCAAGGTGGGCGACTACACGGACTTTTATTCGTCGCGCGAGCACGCCACCAACGTCGGCCGCATGTTCCGCGGAGAAGACAACGCGCTGCAGCCCAACTGGTGCGTGTACAAGCACTGAAGGGGTTTTGAAACCATTGCTAATTAACTTATGTGTTTGCGAACTGTAGGCTGCACTTACCCGTAGGCTACCATGGACGCTCCTCGTCGATTGTCGCGTCCGGCGCCAGCGTGCGTCGTCCGTGCGGTCAACTGCAAGCCGATAAGGCCGATCCGTCCAAGGGATCCGTCTATGGCCCGTGCCGTGTGCTCGACTACGAGCTTGAGATGGCGTTCTTTGTGGGTCCACAGAGCGATCTGGGCGAGCCGATCCCGATGAGCAAGGCGGAGGACCACATCTTTGGCGTAGTGCTCATGAATGACTGGAGCGGTGAGTTGCGATTCCTTTTAGCGGACAAAATGCGGACGTGGGTCTTAACATTCTACTGCGTCTGCTGTTATACTCCGCAGCTCGCGACATTCAAAAGTGGGAGTACGTTCCGCTTGGTCCCTTTGGAGCCAAAAACTTTACCACCACCATTTCGCCCTGGGTTGTGCCTCTCGCTGCCCTGGAGCCGTTCCGCTGCGAGCCGAGCTTTGGGCCGGTCCAGAAGGACCCAACGCCTCTGCCGTACATCACGGACCCGAACTACGCTCGTGGCACTTACGACATCAAGCTAAATGTACGTAGCGAGTTGCGAACGATGCATGAAGCCATGCTGACTGTTGCTTTGTGTCGTTGGTGCAGGTCTCGGTGAAGCCGGAGGGCTCCGATAAAGCGTACACCATCACGAAGAGCAACTTCCGTAACATGTACTGGAACATGAAGCAGCAACTCGTGCACCACACGGTCACGGGGTGCAACATGCAGCCTGGAGATCTCTTGGGCAGCGGTACGATCAGTGGCAGCACGGATGACAGCTTGGGCTCGATGCTAGAGCTGAGCTGGCAGGGATCCCGCGACATCGCGCTCGGAGATAGCGGTACCACGCGTAAGTTCCTTCAGGACGGTGACACAGTGGCGGTGACTGGGTTTTGCGAGGGCAATGGCTACAGGATAGGCTTTGGGCCATGCGAGGGTAAGATTCTGCCTGCACGTCAGTGAATGGACTCGATCCAGCGTCGTGAGGGGCAACCAAAAACACTACGTGTAGCATCCAAACCTCAGTAGTAAACTGGCCCTCAATATGGTACTTTGAACAACGATTCGGACTATTAAATCGTAGCTTCGGCTGTTTTGAGCAGGTCCTTCAGTGGCACTTTCATCGAGAATTCAGCGCGCAAAGAGCCCGATGGATACGCCAGTTCGTCGTCGAGCTCCAATGAAGGTAGCTTTGGCCCGCGTGCAATAGCTTGCTCGCCTGTTGTAACCCCGCCTTGCTCCGTGGCGATGCCTGAATCCTCCACACCTTCAAACTTATCCTCCAAAAGAGAGAAGTCCACGCCTCGCATGTGCAATTTGGACTCCAGAGCTTCCTTCCACTCGTCCACGACGACACCAGCATTCAACATGGCAGCTCCACTCCTATCGTTGTGTGCACCAATGCGGCTCTTCGTCTCCTCCCGATACTTCGACGACAGAGCACCAGATGCGATACCCCATCGCCCACGCAGGAAGTCGAGCTTTTGCTGCTCGTCGTCTGTGTAAATATGGCCAGCACTCTTTCTCGTGTCTTGCTGCGTTAAACGGAAGGAGCGACTCGCCAGTGACACCGAAGAGAAGGAGTGCAGCACTTGCATTAGCATGGACAGTGACGGGTAGTTGTCGCCCAAGTAACGGAAGTAATCATCCACAGCAGGAAACTCAGCAACAAACTCGCTCGTAAACACTCGCTGCGATGTGTGCAGGTACGCAGTCATCTCGCCTCGCAAGGAATTGGGCTTGCGCCCGAAGAGAGACGTAAAGTACAGGACGCTGAGGTCACTTAACGCGCTCAGCTTGGTAATTTCAGTTGTCTTGAGGTCGCGCAATCGCAGGCTCGGGTTTAGTGCATGTGCCAGAACGAATAGAGGCTGCTCCATTTGCTCCCATACCACCTCCAACGCAAGCTGCACGGTCGTAAATCCTTCAGCAGCAGCGAACAATGCACTCAAATGCACCATTGTCTCGGAAAGCGTCAGGCCAGCGCGACAGCTAGAGAGTGCGTTCGTGAAGGCGTGGAACAGATTGTATACGCGCTCCAGTAGCGAGCGATTCAACGCATTTTCCACTAACCTTTTCGCAGTCGCCGCTCCTCTTTGCGTACTTTTCTCGAATGTTTTGTCGTCAAGAAGCACTTGAATCAGCGTAGCGCATGACTCCCAATCATTGAAGGGGCTTGAATGAACGCCACCATCCATTTCCAGTAGTCGTTCTACCACACACAAGCGAATGGACTCAAGTTGCCAAACCTCGATGAGTGAAGATACAACGGCAAACATTTCCGCAGTCGCCAGGAGTTTCAGCAGCGGAAACTGCAGCATACCCTCCATGTCAGACAGGAAAACAACCTGAGGCCAAAGCGTTGGCGCACGCAGGATTCCTACGGCGCGCTGGGTTACTGTGTTGTACGGCAGCACTACAGCCGCGAGAGATAACTTGGCTGTATCAACGCAGAGGCGGATATGCTCATCGAGCCATCGAGCGGCCTCAAGTCCATGGTTGTTAGCTAGTGTAGCGTTTACGGCAACTTCAGGTCGTTGTGCTCGAACAAACGAGAGCGAGGCAATAGCCTTCCCATTCGTTACGACTCCATCGATCGTTGGTATCTGTACATCCCCAAGGTAATGGCTGGCAGTCAGGTTGCAGTGCATCATGACTGGCCACGGTCCCACCGGCGCGGAGAGTGTGTCAACAGCATCGTCCAAGAAAACAGACGCACCATTGAGCGGAATAACTTCTTGTAGCTTTGTGAGCTCTCCGAGCAACGTCGCGCTGTGGATTTCATCCAGAACACGCGTGCGCAAATCTGTCGTACGTGGCAGGAGGTTATCCGTTGCAGGAACGAGCGCGCGGAATAACTGCTTAGCGCTGTCACTTTCCACCCATTCAAAAGGCAAGTGATGCTCGATGAGAACTCGCACCAGTGCGCGATGTACAGAGGTGCTATCTGGCGAAAAATGCGCCGGTGGCTTGCTAGTCTTCTCCAACCTGGCACGTTTTGTCTCTGATGGCGGGTTCACCTCCAGTGGGATAGCTGTCTCTGGGACACCACCAAGCGTTGTGTTATATCCGGCAGCGTACATCTTCGCCATAGTCGATGCGTCTTTGGGCATGTGGAGACACTTGGCCATGTGTGTCTGCATGTTGCTCTTGCGGCCCATGACAATGGTCGGCTCCATCGATGCCTTCAGACTGTCGGGGGCGCTCTCGTATGCCTGCTGGCAGAAATTACAGCGCGCATAGTAATACGCGCTATCCTTCTTGCGCTCAAGGCGCGTGAAGTAGTGCCACTCGTCCAGTGCCAGTCGAGACGACCCGTTACTGTTGATAGGAGCCATCGCAGTCACAGATGGTGTAGTGTGCCCGGAAGCTGACGCGTTCGTCGTATCAGCAGCAGCAATGGTCACGCCCATACCCACTGCAGCTCCCGCAGCCAATGCGCTGAACACGACGCTGGGCGGGATGCCATTGTTGCGCGAGTGAAGTCTACGCTCGAGCGGCGGCAGGTTCCCTTTGAAGTGCGGACAGAGCGAGAGATGCTTACGCATCTTTTCACGCCTGCCAACGATCTTCTCCGGCACGAGCAGCGGCTTCTGGTTCTCGTCCGCCTCGTCGTAGGCGCTTTGGCAGTGCTTGCACAGGGCGTAGAAGAAATTGGACTTGCCGATGTAGCCCTCGTCCTGCAGGCGTGTGAAGTGCTCCCACTCCTCCATCATGCAGTGCTTGCCGCGGCCGCCGCGCGATCTGCTGCTGGCTGTGTCGGCTCTGCGCTTGCGCTTCTCGCCCGCCGAGGCCGGCACCGTGCTGCTGCTGCTGGCTGTCGAAGGCGCGATTGAGTCGGCCATTGCGCTTGATGCAGCTGTCTCCGCCTCGGTCTTGGCCTGCTGGTCCATCTTGTACTGCGTGGCGTACATGGGGCAGATCTTGAGGTGCGCGTTCATGGCTGAGCGCCGACCAGTGAGTCTGGCCGGCGCATTGAAAAGCTGCTTCTGCTCGTAGCCGGCCACGCAGTGGCGGCACAGCACGTACCAGTACGACGAGTTGGGCACGCGGCCCTCTTCGGGCAGCTTCTGGAAGTGCACCCACTCGTCCATCGTGCAGCCGCGCCCCATGTCCGTCTTCAACGCTAGCGCTTAGTATTAGCGCGACGAGCTCCCGCAACTACTCTGTTTAATTTGTCGGTTATATAAGAAATAAGAAACATGTTCTGAAACTTAAATATTGCGATAAAAATCGAATATTGTTGATCGCTCAGCGTCGGGTGGTGACTCACAACTTGTGAGCAGTTAAAGCCATCGGTGGGAGTGGTTGGTCGAAGAGAAGGCGAGCACATCATGGCACCAAAGTCTACCACGGCTGTGAGATTTTTAGCCTTTGGTATTCGTACGATCGGGAGCACGCACAGCGACATTAGAGCCGTTGCCCAAGATACTCGTGCGAGGTTGACTGGTGCTGCGGTAGATAGGAAGGCATTGGCTACGATCCTTAATGTCCAAGACAGCAGAACAGCGCTGCCTGATCTGGAGGTGCTATTACTTCCTGTACAAGCAAAGTTTGTCCTGTGAGTAAAGACTCTTTACTAAAGAGTACCAACGACTACGGACCCCTCTAGAGCACGTGGGGGCTGAGGCCCTGCACAGGGCGAAATTGCGGCGGTACGTGTACCACGAACGTTGCGGTGATGACATTGTCTTGCGGCGTACTGCGGCGATTCACCGTCGTGATACATGAAGGAGATCATACGAAGGGAGGCTTGCTTCGGCCTCGCTTGTGCACGAGCGGATTGAAGGCTGTCAGCAACTTGTAGCGTTGCGAGCCGGTTGGAGCAATATCATTGATGATGGTCAGCACAGTTAGATCATCCTATGGATGGCATTTTTGCCACGGTGTACGCAAGGATGGCCATCCAAAGCACTTCAACTTGAGCAATACTGAAAGCAAAAACAACATATTTTACGAAAAATGATACCTTTCTTTTTTCAGAAGTATAGGGATAGGTTCCTGTTCTCGGAACGTTCATCGACAAAAATCAGGATGGTTAAAGTACTACGTACAACAAAATAATTCATAGTATACTATAAAAATTTAATGCTGATACCGGTATAGGACATCAAATATAATAGTATGTATTGAAGCATTTCAAAATACAAATATTCATATCATACTAGTAAAATCAAATTAGGTAAACACAAATAATGACCCAAAGTCTAAGTTTAGAAATGAGCGCACTGGATGACTTGCCTGCTCATACTACACTACCAACGTCAGAACCCTGACATCAATGTACCTCACCTTGAAACAGAAAAAAAAAAAACGTCAACACAATTTTGAATTTGAGTGAATTGGCCGATAAAGTTGAAAAAAACTGGAAATGTTAGGTCAAAGCCGAGCTGTAATATTCAAAGTTTTTTATTTTTGCGGTCAAAGCCGTTTGCACTCGTAAAATTCAAAGTTCTGTAACGCAGCACGCAGAGGTGGTCTCAAGGTTATGAATGGTTTAGTATCGCTCGTCGGGAGCTTGATCGACGTTTTCAGGGCTTTGAGGGCAATGTAAAAGGAATTTTGGTAGTCTTGTTGCCCCAGATCCTCGTTCATTTTCAGTAGGATTTGCAGGTCGTGACACCCATCCTGGTGTCATTTAATGACTGCAACCATGTTTCCATGATTTTTATTTACACTTGCTAGACTATGCAATTAACCCTAGCACTGACTAAAAACATGGGCTGTATCGCCAGCCATACATATATATTACATGTAATGATCAATTTTGTATTAGTAGTAGTGATATGAAATCCCAAAGTCAAGATGATTCTACACTTTTATGTAATACTTTGCAGTGATATTACTGCCATCTCCACGTTAAGTACGAATCGGATCTTTGTGCTTGACGTGTGTCAGTCTCCCTCTTGCAAGCTACCGCACAGCAGAGAGAGCTACAGCAAGCGGGAAGGAAAGCAACTAGCCAAGGTATCAACGGCCAACCATGGGCGGCACTGAGTCCAACGAGGTGGCCAAGGACGACGCGCGGCTGCAGCACCCCATGGTGATCCGTAGTCCCGCGGCCCAGAAGCCCAAGCAACAGGAGGAGAAACCGGCGGCCAAGCAGCAGCCCGAGACCGTCACGACGGCCAAGGACGGCTCCACCACAGTCGTCAACACGGCCAAGGACGGCACCACGACGGCGGTCACGACCAGTGCTGACGGATGCACCGTCACTACCGTGGTGACCAGGCCCGATGGCTCGAGCGAGACGACCACCGAGATCGTGACCACCACGGAGACGGAGGTGGACGTGGCGCAACAGTCGCAACAGCAGGCTGCGAGCCCCACGGCTGCAGCGGCGGCCCGCGCCGTGGCCGACTTCGAGAGCGTGAGCGAGGAGAAGCAGGCGGCGCAGAGTCTTGCGGAGCTCGCGTGGCACGCGTGGAGCGCGAGCGCCACGGCCGCCGCAATGGGTGTCAAAGAAGCCACGGCGGAGACGCTGCGTGCCCTGAGCCGAAACTCTGGCGTGCTCTTCACCAGCACCGTCGTGACGCCCCAGGCCGAAGCGCGCGCCGACGTGGTGAGTTTGGAGACTGCCGGAGAGTGGATGAAGGAGGACTTCAAGAAGCTGCTGCCGGCCTTCATGACGTATGTTACGACTCACGGCCGCCGCTTCGAGACGGTGACCGCAGTCGAGCTGTTCATTTTCGCGCGTGCATTCTGTCGTTACCGTGTGTTGAAATATGAAGTAGACCAAGAAAAAGAAAAAGAAAAATCTATGGCTGAGCGTGCACTCGCCGTCGCGGGCCGCCGTTCCAAGGAGCGCAAGGTGGCGTGGGAGCTCGCCCGCGCCTTCACGCTGTATTACCCGGAGTTCCCCATTCATCGGCGCGGTCTGCGCTTCAGCAAGACCAACGCAGTTCTCATGGATGAGGCCCAAGTGGAAAGTGAATCGTCGTTTGAGTTCATCTCGATCAACCGCCGACTGTCTAAGTGGCTGCACAAGGTGATCGTGATCTCACTGTTGCGTGACGCGTCCGAGGACTGCACTCGCGCGAGAAATGTCATTGTTCTTCATGATGGAGAGGTTGTGCGTAACGGTTCGTGGGATGAGGTCATGAAGTATCTGCAAGAACTAGGTGTTCAATGTCCGCCACAGAAGGATGTGGCTTTATGTCTGGGCGACAAAAACGCAACCGCGGCGCTGTTTAACCAGGAGGAGGCATTGGTGAAGTCAACGAAGATCTTTAGGCTTGCGGATGAAGTTGTTTTGCTCGCTGGGTCGCCCATTGTCGAAGTTCCACAGGACGATGACACGTATCTTGTGAGTGTTGGCAACTTTTGCAAGTTGCTGTCGAAACAAGCCGAAGCATCGGATAAACCGGAGGCTGGTGCATTCATGTACCAATTCCGATCAGATGGAAGCTCATCTGATAGTGATGACAACAACGACGACGGTCGCTTTGATGCTGGAGAATGGCTCATGTCGTGGTTTCAGCAAAAAACGCACAGCCCCCCACTTACGACAAAGGCCGCTGGTCGCAAGCTTATTGCCAACTGGACCACCAAGAAACAGCACAAGCATGCATCACCAACCGAGTCAGAAAATACGGAGGTATTCCGCTCGGTGAAGGCCGACGGCAGCATCGTGACCAAGACGGTGCGCACGACCACGCGTACGGAGACGTCCCCCGCTGGCGAGCTCGTGACGACCATCGAGGTGGAGACGACGACGGAGACGGAGACCAAGAGCGGTGCCAAGAGCACAACGGTGGAGACGGAAACGACGACGGAGACCGCCACCGAGACGGCTGCGACGACGTCGAGCATTACTTCGACCGAGGGCATGACGGCGATCAGCTCGACCGAGGAAGCTGGCGCTGCGCCTGGTGAGTCGGTGAAGACGGAGGTGTTCCGCTCGGAGGAGGCCGACGGCAGCATCGTGACCAAGACGGTGCGCACGACCACGCGTACGGAGACGTCCCCGCTGGCGAGCTCGTGACGACCATCGAGGTGGAGACGACGACGGAGACGGAGACCAAGAGCGGTGCCAAGAGCACAACGGTGGAGACGGAAACGACGACGGAGACCGCCACCGAGACGGCTGCGACGACGTCGAGCATTACTTCGACCGAGGGCATGACGGCGATCAGCTCGACCGAGGAAGCTGGCGCTGCGCCTGGTGAGTCGGTGAAGACGGAGGTGTTCCGCTCGGAGGAGGCCGACGGCAGCATCGTGACCAAGACGGTGCGCACGACCACGCGTACGGAGACGTCCCCGCTGGCGAGCTCGTGACGACCATCGAGGTGGAGACGACGACGGAGACGGAGACCAAGAGCGGTGCCAAGAGCACAACGGTGGAGACGGAAACGACGACGGAGACCGCCACCGAGACGGCTGCGACGACGTCGAGCATTACTTCGACCGAGGGCATGACGGCGATCAGCTCGACCGAGGAAGCTGGCGCTGCGCCTGGTGAGTCGGTGAAGACGGAGGTGTTCCGCTCGGAGGAGGCCGACGGCAGCATCGTGACCAAGACGGTGCGCACGACCACGCGCACGGAGACGTCCCCCGCTGGCGAGCTCGTGACGACCATCGAGGTGGAGACGACGACGGAGACGGAGACCAAGAGCGGTGCCAAGAGCACAACGGTGGAGACGGAAACGACGACGGAGACCGCCACCGAGACGGCTGCGACGACGTCGAGCATTACTTCGACCGAGGGCATGACGGCGATCAGCTCGACCGAGGAAGCTGGCGCTGCGCCTGGTGAGTCGGTGAAGACGGAGGTGTTCCGCTCGGAGGAGGCCGACGGCAGCATCGTGACCAAGACGGTGCGCACGACCACGCGTACGGAGACGTCCCCGCTGGCGAGCTCGTGACGACCATCGAGGTGGAGACGACGACGGAGACGGAGACCAAGAGCGGTGCCAAGAGCACAACGGTGGAGACGGAAACGACGACGGAGACCGCCACCGAGACGGCTGCGACGACGTCGAGCATTACTTCGACCGAGGGCATGACGGCGATCAGCTCGACCGAGGAAGCTGGCGCTGCGCCTGGTGAGTCGGTGAAGACGGAGGTGTTCCGCTCGGAGGAGGCCGACGGCAGCATCGTGACCAAGACGGTGCGCACGACCACGCGCACGGAGACGTCCCCCGCTGGCGAGCTCGTGACGACCATCGAGGTGGAGACGACGACGGAGACGGAGACCAAGAGCGGTGCCAAGAGCACAACGGTGGAGACGGAAACGACGACGGAGACCGCCACCGAGACGGCTGCGACGACGTCGAGCATTACTTCGACCGAGGGCATGACGGCGATCAGCTCGACCGAGGAAGCTGGCGCTGCGCCTGGTGAGTCGGTGAAGACGGAGGTGTTCCGCTCGGAGGAGGCCGACGGCAGCATCGTGACCAAGACGGTGCGCACGACCACGCGTACGGAGACGTCCCCGCTGGCGAGCTCGTGACGACCATCGAGGTGGAGACGACGACGGAGACGGAGACCAAGAGCGGTGCCAAGAGCACAACGGTGGAGACGGAAACGACGACGGAGACCGCCACCGAGACGGCTGCGACGACGTCGAGCATTACTTCGACCGAGGGCATGACGGCGATCAGCTCGACCGAGGAAGCTGGCGCTGCGCCTGGTGAGTCGGTGAAGACGGAGGTGTTCCGCTCGGAGGAGGCCGACGGCAGCATCGTGACCAAGACGGTGCGCACGACCACGCGCACGGAGACGTCCCCCGCTGGCGAGCTCGTGACGACCATCGAGGTGGAGACGACGACGGAGACGGAGACCAAGAGCGGTGCCAAGAGCACAACGGTGGAGACGGAAACGACGACGGAGACCGCCACCGAGACGGCTGCGACGACGTCGAGCATTACTTCGACCGAGGGCATGACGGCGATCAGCTCGACCGAGGAAGCTGGCGCTGCGCCTGGTGAGTCGGTGAAGACGGAGGTGTTCCGCTCGGAGGAGGCCGACGGCAGCATCGTGACCAAGACGGTGCGCACGACCACGCGCACGGAGACGTCCCCCGCTGGCGAGCTCGTGACGACCATCGAGGTGGAGACGACGACGGAGACGGAGACCAAGAGCGGTGCCAAGAGCACAACGGTGGAGACGGAAACGACGACGGAGACCGCCACCGAGACGGCTGCGACGACGTCGAGCATTACTTCGACCGAGGGCATGACGGCGATCAGCTCGACCGAGGAAGCTGGCGCTGCGCCTGGTGAGTCGGTGAAGACGGAGGTGTTCCGCTCGGAGGAGGCCGACGGCAGCATCGTGACCAAGACGGTGCGCACGACCACGCGTACGGAGACGTCCCCGCTGGCGAGCTCGTGACGACCATCGAGGTGGAGACGACGACGGAGACGGAGACCAAGAGCGGTGCCAAGAGCACAACGGTGGAGACGGAAACGACGACGGAGACCGCCACCGAGACGGCTGCGACGACGTCGAGCATTACTTCGACCGAGGGCATGACGGCGATCAGCTCGACCGAGGAAGCTGGCGCTGCGCCTGGTGAGTCGGTGAAGACGGAGGTGTTCCGCTCGGAGGAGGCCGACGGCAGCATCGTGACCAAGACGGTGCGCACGACCACGCGTACGGAGACGTCCCCGCTGGCGAGCTCGTGACGACCATCGAGGTGGAGACGACGACGGAGACGGAGACCAAGAGCGGTGCCAAGAGCACAACGGTGGAGACGGAAACGACGACGGAGACCGCCACCGAGACGGCTGCGACGACGTCGAGCATTACTTCGACCGAGGGCATGACGGCGATCAGCTCGACCGAGGAAGCTGGCGCTGCGCCTGGTGAGTCGGTGAAGACGGAGGTGTTCCGCTCGGAGGAGGCCGACGGCAGCATCGTGACCAAGACGGTGCGCACGACCACGCGTACGGAGACGTCCCCGCTGGCGAGCTCGTGACGACCATCGAGGTGGAGACGACGACGGAGACGGAGACCAAGAGCGGTGCCAAGAGCACAACGGTGGAGACGGAAACGACGACGGAGACCGCCACCGAGACGGCTGCGACGACGTCGAGCATTACTTCGACCGAGGGCATGACGGCGATCAGCTCGACCGAGGAAGCTGGCGCTGCGCCTGGTGAGTCGGTGAAGACGGAGGTGTTCCGCTCGGAGGAGGCCGACGGCAGCATCGTGACCAAGACGGTGCGCACGACCACGCGCACGGAGACGTCCCCCGCTGGCGAGCTCGTGACGACCATCGAGGTGGAGACGACGACGGAGACGGAGACCAAGAGCGGTGCCAAGAGCACAACGGTGGAGACGGAAACGACGACGGAGACCGCCACCGAGACGGCTGCGACGACGTCGAGCATTACTTCGACCGAGGGCATGACGGCGATCAGCTCGACCGAGGAAGCTGGCGCTGCGCCTGGTGAGTCGGTGAAGACGGAGGTGTTCCGCTCGGAGGAGGCCGACGGCAGCATCGTGACCAAGACGGTGCGCACGACCACGCGTACGGAGACGTCCCCGCTGGCGAGCTCGTGACGACCATCGAGGTGGAGACGACGACGGAGACGGAGACCAAGAGCGGTGCCAAGAGCACAACGGTGGAGACGGAAACGACGACGGAGACCGCCACCGAGACGGCTGCGACGACGTCGAGCATTACTTCGACCGAGGGCATGACGGCGATCAGCTCGACCGAGGAAGCTGGCGCTGCGCCTGGTGAGTCGGTGAAGACGGAGGTGTTCCGCTCGGAGGAGGCCGACGGCAGCATCGTGACCAAGACGGTGCGCACGACCACGCGCACGGAGACGTCCCCGCTGGCGAGCTCGTGACGACCATCGAGGTGGAGACGACGACGGAGACGGAGACCAAGAGCGGTGCCAAGAGCACAACGGTGGAGACGGAAACGACGACGGAGACCGCCACCGAGACGGCTGCGACGACGTCGAGCATTACTTCGACCGAGGGCATGACGGCGATCAGCTCGACCGAGGAAGCTGGCGCTGCGCCTGGTGAGTCGGTGAAGACGGAGGTGTTCCGCTCGGAGGAGGCCGACGGCAGCATCGTGACCAAGACGGTGCGCACGACCACGCGTACGGAGACGTCCCCGCTGGCGAGCTCGTGACGACCATCGAGGTGGAGACGACGACGGAGACGGAGACCAAGAGCGGTGCCAAGAGCACAACGGTGGAGACGGAAACGACGACGGAGACCGCCACCGAGACGGCTGCGACGACGTCGAGCATTACTTCGACCGAGGGCATGACGGCGATCAGCTCGACCGAGGAAGCTGGCGCTGCGCCTGGTGAGTCGGTGAAGACGGAGGTGTTCCGCTCGGAGGAGGCCGACGGCAGCATCGTGACCAAGACGGTGCGCACGACCACGCGTACGGAGACGTCCCCGCTGGCGAGCTCGTGACGACCATCGAGGTGGAGACGACGACGGAGACGGAGACCAAGAGCGGTGCCAAGAGCACAACGGTGGAGACGGAAACGACGACGGAGACCGCCACCGAGACGGCTGCGACGACGTCGAGCATTACTTCGACCGAGGGCATGACGGCGATCAGCTCGACCGAGGAAGCTGGCGCTGCGCCTGGTGAGTCGGTGAAGACGGAGGTGTTCCGCTCGGAGGAGGCCGACGGCAGCATCGTGACCAAGACGGTGCGCACGACCACGCGTACGGAGACGTCCCCGCTGGCGAGCTCGTGACGACCATCGAGGTGGAGACGACGACGGAGACGGAGACCAAGAGCGGTGCCAAGAGCACAACGGTGGAGACGGAAACGACGACGGAGACCGCCACCGAGACGGCTGCGACGACGTCGAGCATTACTTCGACCGAGGGCATGACGGCGATCAGCTCGACCGAGGAAGCTGGCGCTGCGCCTGGTGAGTCGGTGAAGACGGAGGTGTTCCGCTCGGAGGAGGCCGACGGCAGCATCGTGACCAAGACGGTGCGCACGACCACGCGTACGGAGACGTCCCCGCTGGCGAGCTCGTGACGACCATCGAGGTGGAGACGACGACGGAGACGGAGACCAAGAGCGGTGCCAAGAGCACAACGGTGGAGACGGAAACGACGACGGAGACCGCCACCGAGACGGCTGCGACGACGTCGAGCATTACTTCGACCGAGGGCATGACGGCGATCAGCTCGACCGAGGAAGCTGGCGCTGCGCCTGGTGAGTCGGTGAAGACGGAGGTGTTCCGCTCGGAGGAGGCCGACGGCAGCATCGTGACCAAGACGGTGCGCACGACCACGCGTACGGAGACGTCCCCGCTGGCGAGCTCGTGACGACCATCGAGGTGGAGACGACGACGGAGACGGAGACCAAGAGCGGTGCCAAGAGCACAACGGTGGAGACGGAAACGACGACGGAGACCGCCACCGAGACGGCTGCGACGACGTCGAGCATTACTTCGACCGAGGGCATGACGGCGATCAGCTCGACCGAGGAAGCTGGCGCTGCGCCTGGTGAGTCGGTGAAGACGGAGGTGTTCCGCTCGGAGGAGGCCGACGGCAGCATCGTGACCAAGACGGTGCGCACGACCACGCGTACGGAGACGTCCCCCGCTGGTGAGCTCGTGACGACCATCGAGGTGGAGACGACGACGGAGACGGAGACCAAGAGCGGTGCCAAGAGCACAACGGGGGAGACGGAAACGACGACGGAGACCGCCACCGAGACGGCTGCGACGACGTCGAGCATTACTTCGACCGAGGGCATGACGGCGATCAGCTCGACCGAGGAAGCTGGCGCTGCGCCTGGTGAGTCGGTGAAGACGGAGGTGTTCCGCTCGGAGGAGGCCGACGGCAGCATCGTGACCAAGACGGTGCGCACGACCACGCGCACGGAGACGTCCCCCGCTGGTGAGCTCGTGACGACCATCGAGGTGGAGACGACGACGGAGACGGAGACCAAGAGCGGTGCCAAGAGCACAACGGTGGAGACGGAAACGACGACGGAGACCGCCACCGAGACGGCTGCGACGACGTCGAGCATTACTCGACCGAGGGCATGACGGCGATCAGCTCGACCGAGGAAGCTGGCGCTGCGCCTGGTGAGTCGGTGAAGACGGAGGTGTTCCGCTCGGAGGAGGCCGACGGCAGCATCGTGACCAAGACGGTGCGCACGACCACGCGTACGGAGACGTCCCCCGCTGGCGAGCTCGTGACGACCATCGAGGTGGAGACGACGACGGAGACGGAGACCAAGAGCGGTGCCAAGAGCACAACGGTGGAGACGGAAACGACGACGGAGACCGCCACCGAGACGGCTGCGACGACGTCGAGCATTACTTCGACCGAGGGCATGACGGCGATCAGCTCGACCGAGGAAGCTGGCGCTGCGCCTGGTGAGTCGGTGAAGACGGAGGTGTTCCGCTCGGAGGAGGCCGACGGCAGCATCGTGACCAAGACGGTGCGCACGACCACGCGCACGGAGACGTCCCCCGCTGGCGAGCTCGTGACGACCATCGAGGTGGAGACGACGACGGAGACAGAAGTCCCTGTTGAAGTTGAGGCTGAGGATGTTTCGTCGCAGAAGAGTGGTGATGATGAACCGAACTGGTTCATGTCGTTTTTCAAGGGTAAGGAACCCGAGAAAGCACAGCCTAGAAATGAGAAGTTTGAGTCCCCTCGCCGCTCCGAGAAGGAGACTGCAAGCTTCACCGTTAAAAAGGTTGTCGCAGCAAAACCATCTATCTCGAAGCAAACTTCAACACAAAAACTCATCATCCACCAAGACGCAACTCCCGAAACCTTCAACACCAGAACACCGTTCCAGACCGAAGCGACAGCCAAAACGACAGAAACCGCGGAGGAGACCGAGGTGACGGAGGGCAAGAAGCCCAAGTCGAAGAAGCACCGCAAGCCGAAGCGCAAGCCGACTGCGGGCACGACCGAGGAGGAGACCACGGAGGTGACGGAAGTGACCACCGAGACGGTCGAGACGACCGAGACGACCGAGGTCAAGCCTGAGGAGACGACGGAAGTGACCGAGGTGACCGAGGTGACCACGACGGAGACGACCGAGGAGGTGCCGTCCACGAGCGAGGTGACCGTGGAGACGACGGAGATCGTGGAGGAGACCGTGGAAGAGATCGTGGAGGAGACCGTGGAGGAGACCGAGGTGACGGAGGGCAAGAAGCCCAAGTCGAAGAAGCACCGCAAGCCGAAGCGCAAGCCGACTGCGGGCACGACCGAGGAGGAGACCACGGAGGTGACGGAAGTGACCACCGAGACGGTCGAGACGGTCGAGACGGTCGAGACGACCGAGACGACCGAGGTCAAGCCTGAGGAGACGACGGAAGTGACCGAGGTGACCGAGGTGACGACGACGGAGACGACCGAGGAGGTGCCGTCCACGAGCGAGGTGACCGTGGAGACGACGGAGACCGTGGAAGAGATCGTGGAGGAGACCGCGGAGGAGACCGAGGTGACGGAGGGCAAGAAGCCCAAGTCGAAGAAGCACCGCAAGCCGAAGCGCAAGCCGACTGCGGGCACGACCGAGGAGGAGACCACGGAGGTGACGGAAGTGACCACCGAGACGGTCGAGACGGTCGAGACGGTCGAGACGACCGAGACGACCGAGGTCAAGCCTGAGGAGACGACGGAAGTGACCGAGGTGACCGAGGTGACGACGACGGAGACGACCGAGGAGGTGCCGTCCACGAGCGAGGTGACCGTGGAGACGACGGAGACCGTGGAAGAGATCGTGGAGGAGACCGTGGAGGAGACCGAGGTGACGGAGGGCAAGAAGCCCAAGTCGAAGAAGCACCGCAAGCCGAAGCGCAAGCCGACTGCGGGCACGACCGAGGAGGAGACCACGGAGGTGACGGAAGTGACCACCGAGACGGTCGAGACGGTCGAGACGGTCGAGACGACCGAGACGACCGAGGTCAAGCCTGAGGAGACGACGGAAGTGACCGAGGTGACCGAGGTGACGACGACGGAGACGACCGAGGAGGTGCCGTCCACGAGCGAGGTGACCGTGGAGACGACGGAGACCGTGGAAGAGATCGTGGAGGAGACCGCGGAGGAGACCGAGGTGACGGAGGGCAAGAAGCCCAAGTCGAAGAAGCACCGCAAGCCGAAGCGCAAGCCGACTGCGGGCACGACCGAGGAGGAGACCACGGAGGTGACGGAAGTGACCACCGAGACGGTCGAGACGGTCGAGACGACCGAGACGACCGAGACGACCGAGGTCAAGCCTGAGGAGACGACGGAAGTGACCGAGGTGACCGAGGTGACGACGACGGAGACGACCGAGGAGGTGCCGTCCACGAGCGAGGTGACCGTGGAGACGACGGAGACCGTGGAGGAGACCGTGGAGGAGACCGAGGTGACGGAGGGCAAGAAGCCCAAGTCGAAGAAGCACCGCAAGCCGAAGCGCAAGCCGACTGCGGGCACGACCGAGGAGGAGACCACGGAGGTGACGGAAGTGACCACCGAGACGGTCGAGACGGTCGAGACGACCGAGACGACCGAGACGACCGAGGTCAAGCCTGAGGAGACGACGGAAGTGACCGAGGTGACCGAGGTGACGACGACGGAGACGACCGAGGAGGTGCCGTCCACGAGCGAGGTGACCGTGGAGACGACGGAGACCGTGGAAGAGATCGTGGAGGAGACCGTGGAGGAGACCGAGGTGACGGAGGGCAAGAAGCCCAAGTCGAAGAAGCACCGCAAGCCGAAGCGCAAGCCGACTGCGGGCACGACCGAGGAGGAGACCACGGAGGTGACGGAAGTGACCACCGAGACGGTCGAGACGGTCGAGACGACCGAGACGACCGAGACGACCGAGGTCAAGCCTGAGGAGACGACGGAAGTGACCGAGGTGACCGAGGTGACGACGACGGAGACGACCGAGGAGGTGCCGTCCACGAGCGAGGTGACCGTGGAGACGACGGAGACCGTGGAGACGACGGAGACCGTGGAGACGACGGAGACCGTGGAGACGACGGAGACCGTGGAGGAGACCGAGGTGACGGAGGGCAAGAAGCCCAAGTCGAAGAAGCACCGCAAGCCGAAGCGCAAGCCGACTGCGGGCACGACCGAGGAGGAGACCACGGAGGTGACGGAAGTTACCACCGAGACGGTCGAGACGGTCGAGACGACCGAGACGACCGAGACGACCGAGGTCAAGCCTGAGGAGACGACGGAAGTGACCGAGGTGACCGAGGTGACCACGACGGAGACGACCGAGGAGGTGCCGTCCACGAGCGAGGTGACCGTGGAGACGACGGAGACCGTGGAAGAGATCGTGGAGGAGACCGTGGAGGAGACCGAGGTGACGGAGGGCAAGAAGCCCAAGTCGAAGAAGCACCGCAAGCCGAAGCGCAAGCCGACTGCGGGCACGACCGAGGAGGAGACCACGGAGGTGACGGAAGTGACCACCGAGACGGTCGAGACGGTCGAGACGACCGAGACGACCGAGACGACCGAGGTCAAGCCTGAGGAGACGACGGAAGTGACCGAGGTGACCGAGGTGACGACGACGGAGACGACCGAGGAGGTGCCGTCCACGAGCGAGGTGACCGTGGAGACGACGGAGACCGTGGAGGAGACCGTGGAGGAGACCGAGGTGACGGAGGGCAAGAAGCCCAAGTCGAAGAAGCACCGCAAGCCGAAGCGCAAGCCGACTGCGGGCACGACCGAGGAGGAGACCACGGAGGTGACGGAAGTGACCACCGAGACGGTCGAGACGGTCGAGACGGTCGAGACGACCGAGACGACCGAGGTCAAGCCTGAGGAGACGACGGAAGTGACCGAGGTGACCGAGGTGACGACGACGGAGACGACCGAGGAGGTGCCGTCCACGAGCGAGGTGACCGTGGAGACGACGGAGACCGTGGAAGAGATCGTGGAGGAGACCGTGGAGGAGACCGTGGAGGAGACCGAGGTGACGGAGGGCAAGAAGCCCAAGTCGAAGAAGCACCGCAAGCCGAAGCGCAAGCCGACTGCGGGCACGACCGAGGAGGAGACCACGGAGGTGACGGAAGTGACCACCGAGACGGTCGAGACGGTCGAGACGGTCGAGACGACCGAGACGACCGAGGTCAAGCCTGAGGAGACGACGGAAGTGACCGAGGTGACCGAGGTGACGACGACGGAGACGACCGAGGAGGTGCCGTCCACGAGCGAGGTGACCGTGGAGACGACGGAGACCGTGGAAGAGATCGTGGAGGAGACCGTGGAGGAGACCGAGGTGACGGAGGGCAAGAAGCCCAAGTCGAAGAAGCACCGCAAGCCGAAGCGCAAGCCGACTGCGGGCACGACCGAGGAGGAGACCACGGAGGTGACGGAAGTGACCACCGAGACGGTCGAGACGGTCGAGACGACCGAGACGACCGAGACGACCGAGGTCAAGCCTGAGGAGACGACGGAAGTGACCGAGGTGACCGAGGTGACCACGACGGAGACGACCGAGGAGGTGCCGTCCACGAGCGAGGTGACCGTGGAGACGACGGAGACCGTGGAAGAGATCGTGGAGGAGACCGTGGAGGAGACCGAGGTGACGGAGGGCAAGAAGCCCAAGTCGAAGAAGCACCGCAAGCCGAAGCGCAAGCCGACTGCGGGCACGACCGAGGAGGAGACCACGGAGGTGACGGAAGTGACCACCGAGACGGTCGAGACGACCGAGACGACCGAGGTCAAGCCTGAGGAGACGACGGAAGTGACCGAGGTGACCGAGGTGACGACGACGGAGACGACCGAGGAGGTGCCGTCCACGAGCGAGGTGACCGTGGAGACGACGGAGACCGTGGAAGAGATCGTGGAGGAGACCGTGGAGGAGACCGAGGTGACGGAGGGCAAGAAGCCCAAGTCGAAGAAGCACCGCAAGCCGAAGCGCAAGCCGACTGCGGGCACGACCGAGGAGGAGACCACGGAGGTGACGGAAGTGACCACCGAGACGGTCGAGACGGTCGAGACGACCGAGACGACCGAGACGACCGAGGTCAAGCCTGAGGAGACGACGGAAGTGACCGAGGTGACCGAGGTGACCACGACGGAGACGACCGAGGAGGTGCCGTCCACGAGCGAGGTGACCGTGGAGACGACGGAGACCGTGGAAGAGATCGTGGAGGAGACCGTGGAGGAGACCGAGGTGACGGAGGGCAAGAAGCCCAAGTCGAAGAAGCACCGCAAGCCGAAGCGCAAGCCGACTGCGGGCACGACCGAGGAGGAGACCACGGAGGTGACGGAAGTGACCACCGAGACGGTCGAGACGGTCGAGACGACCGAGACGACCGAGACGACCGAGGTCAAGCCTGAGGAGACGACGGAAGTGACCGAGGTGACCGAGGTGACGACGACGGAGACGACCGAGGAGGTGCCGTCCACGAGCGAGGTGACCGTGGAGACGACGGAGACCGTGGAAGAGATCGTGGAGGAGACCGTGGAGGAGACCGAGGTGACGGAGGGCAAGAAGCCCAAGTCGAAGAAGCACCGCAAGCCGAAGCGCAAGCCGACTACGGGCACGACCGAGGAGGAGACCACGGAGGTGACGGAAGTGACCACCGAGACGGTCGAGACGGTCGAGACGACCGAGACGACCGAGACGACCGAGGTCAAGCCTGAGGAGACGACGGAAGTGACCGAGGTGACCGAGGTGACGACGACGGAGACGACCGAGGAGGTGCCGTCCACGAGCGAGGTGACCGTGGAGACGACGGAGACCGTGGAAGAGATCGTGGAGGAGACCGTGGAGGAGACCGAGGTGACGGAGGGCAAGAAGCCCAAGTCGAAGAAGCACCGCAAGCCGAAGCGCAAGCCGACTGCGGGCACGACCGAGGAGGAGACCACGGAGGTGACGGAAGTGACCACCGAGACGGTCGAGACGGTCGAGACGGTCGAGACGACCGAGACGACCGAGGTCAAGCCTGAGGAGACGACGGAAGTGACCGAGGTGACCGAGGTGACGACGACGGAGACGACCGAGGAGGTGCCGTCCACGAGCGAGGTGACCGTGGAGACGACGGAGACCGTGGAGGAGACCGAGGTGACGGAGGGCAAGAAGCCCAAGTCGAAGCGCAAGCCGACTGCGGGCACGACCGAGGAGGAGACCACGGAGGTGACGGAAGTGACCACCGAGACGGTCGAGACGGTCGAGACGGTCGAGACGACCGAGACGACCGAGGTCAAGCCTGAGGAGACGACGGAAGTGACCGAGGTGACCGAGGTGACGACGACGGAGACGACCGAGGAGGTGCCGTCCACGAGCGAGGTGACCGTGGAGACGACGGAGACCGTGGAAGAGATCGTGGAGGAGACCGTGGAGGAGACCGAGGTGACGGAGGGCAAGAAGCCCAAGTCGAAGAAGCACCGCAAGCCGAAGCGCAAGCCGACTGCGGGCACGACCGAGGAGGAGACCACGGAGGTGACCACGGAGGTGACGGAAGTGACCACCGAGACGGTCGAGACGACCGAGACGACCGAGGTCAAGCCTGAGGAGACGACGGAAGTGACCGAGGTGACCGAGGTGACGACGACGGAGACGACCGAGGAGGTGCCGTCCACGAGCGAGGTGACCGTGGAGACGACGGAGACCGTGGAAGAGATCGTGGAGGAGACCGTGGAGGAGACCGAGGTGACGGAGGGCAAGAAGCCCAAGTCGAAGAAGCACCGCAAGCCGAAGCGCAAGCCGACTGCGGGCACGACCGAGGAGGAGACCACGGAGGTGACGGAAGTGACCACCGAGACGGTCGAGACGGTCGAGACGACCGAGACGACCGAGACGACCGAGGTCAAGCCTGAGGAGACGACGGAAGTGACCGAGGTGACCGAGGTGACGACGACGGAGACGACCGAGGAGGTGCCGTCCACGAGCGAGGTGACCGTGGAGACGACGGAGACCGTGGAAGAGATCGTGGAGGAGACCGCGGAGGAGACCGAGGTGACGGAGGGCAAGAAGCCCAAGTCGAAGAAGCACCGCAAGCCGAAGCGCAAGCCGACTGCGGGCACGACCGAGGAGGAGACCACGGAGGTGACGGAAGTGACCACCGAGACGGTCGAGACGGTCGAGACGACCGAGACGACCGAGACGACCGAGACGACCGAGGTCAAGCCTGAGGAGACGACGGAAGTGACCGAGGTGACCACGACGGAGACGACCGAGGAGGTGCCGTCCACGAGCGAGGTGACCGTGGAGACGACGGAGACCGTGGAAGAGATCGTGGAGGAGACCGTGGAGGAGACCGAGGTGACGGAGGGCAAGAAGCCCAAGTCGAAGAAGCACCGCAAGCCGAAGCGCAAGCCGACTGCGGGCACGACCGAGGAGGAGACCACGGAGGTGACGGAAGTGACCACCGAGACGGTCGAGACGGTCGAGACGGTCGAGACGACCGAGACGACCGAGGTCAAGCCTGAGGAGACGACGGAGGTGACCGAGGAGGTGCCGTCCACGAGCGAGGTGACCGTGGAGACGACGGAGACCGTGGAAGAGATCGTGGAGGAGACCGTGGAGGAGACCGAGGTGACGGAGGGCAAGAAGCCCAAGTCGAAGAAGCACCGCAAGCCGAAGCGCAAGCCGACTGCGGGCACGACCGAGGAGGAGACCACGGAGGTGACGGAAGTGACCACCGAGACGGTCGAGACGGTCGAGACGACCGAGACGACCGAGACGACCGAGGTCAAGCCTGAGGAGACGACGGAAGTGACCGAGGTGACCGAGGTGACGACGACGGAGACGACCGAGGAGGTGCCGTCCACGAGCGAGGTGACCGTGGAGACGACGGAGACCGTGGAAGAGATCGTGGAGGAGACCGTGGAGGAGACCGAGGTGACGGAGGGCAAGAAGCCCAAGTCGAAGAAGCACCGCAAGCCGAAGCGCAAGCCGACTGCGGGCACGACCGAGGAGGAGACCACGGAGGTGACGGAAGTGACCACCGAGACGGTCGAGACGACCGAGACGACCGAGGTCAAGCCTGAGGAGACGACGGAAGTGACCGAGGTGACCGAGGTGACGACGACGGAGACGACCGAGGAGGTGCCGTCCACGAGCGAGGTGACCGTGGAGACGACGGAGACCGTGGAAGAGATCGTGGAGGAGACCGTGGAGGAGACCGAGGTGACGGAGGGCAAGAAGCCCAAGTCGAAGAAGCACCGCAAGCCGAAGCGCAAGCCGACTGCGGGCACGACCGAGGAGGAGACCACGGAGGTGACGGAAGTGACCACCGAGACGGTCGAGACGGTCGAGACGACCGAGACGACCGAGGTCAAGCCTGAGGAGACGACGGAAGTGACCGAGGTGACCGAGGTGACGACGACGGAGACGACCGAGGAGGTGCCGTCCACGAGCGAGGTGACCGTGGAGACGACGGAGACCGTGGAAGAGATCGTGGAGGAGACCGTGGAGGAGACCGAGGTGACGGAGGGCAAGAAGCCCAAGTCGAAGAAGCACCGCAAGCCGAAGCGCAAGCCGACTACGGGCACGACCGAGGAGGAGACCACGGAGGTGACGGAAGTGACCACCGAGACGGTCGAGACGGTCGAGACGACCGAGACGACCGAGGTCAAGCCTGAGGAGACGACGGAAGTGACCGAGGTGACCGAGGTGACGACGACGGAGACGACCGAGGAGGTGCCGTCCACGAGCGAGGTGACCGTGGAGACGACGGAGACCGTGGAAGAGATCGTGGAGGAGACCGTGGAGGAGACCGAGGTGACGGAGGGCAAGAAGCCCAAGTCGAAGAAGCACCGCAAGCCGAAGCGCAAGCCGACTACGGGCACGACCGAGGAGGAGACCACGGAGGTGACGGAAGTGACCACCGAGACGGTCGAGACGACCGAGACGACCGAGGTCAAGCCTGAGGAGACGACGGAAGTGACCGAGGTGACCGAGGTGACGACGACGGAGACGACCGAGGAGGTGCCGTCCACGAGCGAGGTGACCGTGGAGACGACGGAGACCGTGGAAGAGATCGTGGAGGAGACCGTGGAGGAGACCGAGGTGACGGAGGGCAAGAAGCCCAAGTCGAAGAAGCACCGCAAGCCGAAGCGCAAGCCGACTGCGGGCACGACCGAGGAGGAGACCACGGAGGTGACGGAAGTGACCACCGAGACGGTCGAGACGGTCGAGACGACCGAGACGACCGAGGTCAAGCCTGAGGAGACGACGGAAGTGACCGAGGTGACCGAGGTGACGACGACGGAGACGACCGAGGAGGTGCCGTCCACGAGCGAGGTGACCGTGGAGACGACGGAGACCGTGGAAGAGATCGTGGAGGAGACCGTGGAGGAGACCGAGGTGACGGAGGGCAAGAAGCCCAAGTCGAAGAAGCACCGCAAGCCGAAGCGCAAGCCGACTACGGGCACGACCGAGGAGGAGACCACGGAGGTGACGGAAGTGACCACCGAGACGGTCGAGACGGTCGAGACGACCGAGACGACCGAGGTCAAGCCTGAGGAGACGACGGAAGTGACCGAGGTGACCGAGGTGACCACGACGGAGACGACCGAGGAGGTGCCGTCCACGAGCGAGGTGACCGTGGAGACGACGGAGACCGTGGAAGAGATCGTGGAGGAGACCGTGGAGGAGACCGAGGTGACGGAGGGCAAGAAGCCCAAGTCGAAGAAGCACCGCAAGCCGAAGCGCAAGCCGACTACGGGCACGACCGAGGAGGAGACCACGGAGGTGACGGAAGTGACCACCGAGACGGTCGAGACGACCGAGACGACCGAGGTCAAGCCTGAGGAGACGACGGAAGTGACCGAGGTGACCGAGGTGACGACGACGGAGACGACCGAGGAGGTGCCGTCCACGAGCGAGGTGACCGTGGAGACGACGGAGACCGTGGAAGAGATCGTGGAGGAGACCGTGGAGGAGACCGAGGTGACGGAGGGCAAGAAGCCCAAGTCGAAGAAGCACCGCAAGCCGAAGCGCAAGCCGACTACGGGCACGACCGAGGAGGAGACCACGGAGGTGACGGAAGTGACCACCGAGACGGTCGAGACGACCGAGACGACCGAGGTCAAGCCTGAGGAGACGACGGAAGTGACCGAGGTGACCGAGGTGACGACGGAGACGACCGAGGAGGTGCCGTCCACGAGCGAGGTGACCGTGGAGACGACGGAGACCGTGGAAGAGATCGTGGAGGAGACCGTGGAGGAGACCGAGGTGACGGAGGGCAAGAAGCCCAAGTCGAAGAAGCACCGCAAGCCGAAGCGCAAGCCGACTACGGGCACGACCGAGGAGGAGACCACGGAGGTGACGGAAGTGACCACCGAGACGGTCGAGACGACCGAGACGACCGAGGTCAAGCCTGAGGAGACGACGGAAGTGACCGAGGTGACGACGACGGAGACGACCGAGGAGGTGCCGTCCACGAGCGAGGTGACCGTGGAGACGACGGAGACCGTGGAAGAGATCGTGGAGGAGACCGTGGAGGAGACCGAGGTGACGGAGGGCAAGAAGCCCAAGTCGAAGAAGCACCGCAAGCCGAAGCGCAAGCCGACTGCGGGCACGACCGAGGAGGAGACCACGGAGGTGACGGAAGTGACCACCGAGACGGTCGAGACGGTCGAGACGACCGAGACGACCGAGACGACCGAGACGACCGAGGTCAAGCCTGAGGAGACGACGGAAGTGACCGAGGTGACCGAGGTGACGACGACGGAGACGACCGAGGAGGTGCCGTCCACGAGCGAGGTGACCGTGGAGACGACGGAGACCGTGGAAGAGATCGTGGAGGAGACCGTGGAGGAGACCGAGGTGACGGAGGGCAAGAAGCCCAAGTCGAAGAAGCACCGCAAGCCGAAGCGCAAGCCGACTGCGGGCACGACCGAGGAGGAGACCACGGAGGTGACGGAAGTGACCACCGAGACGACCGAGACGGTCGAGACGACCGAGACGACCGAGGTCAAGCCTGAGGAGACGACGGAAGTGACCGAGGTGACCGAGGTGACCACGACGGAGACGACCGAGGAGGTGCCGTCCACGAGCGAGGTGACCGTGGAGACGACGGAGACCGTGGAGGAGACCGTGGAGGAGACCGTGGAGGAGACCGAGGTGACGGAGGGCAAGAAGCCCAAGTCGAAGAAGCACCGCAAGCCGAAGCGCAAGCCGACTACGGGCACGACCGAGGAGGAGACCACGGAGGTGACGGAAGTGACCACCGAGACGGTCGAGACGGTCGAGACGACCGAGACGACCGAGACGACCGAGGTCAAGCCTGAGGAGACGACGGAAGTGACCGAGGTGACCGAGGTGACCACGACGGAGACGACCGAGGAGGTGCCGTCCACGAGCGAGGTGACCGTGGAGACGACGGAGACCGTGGAAGAGATCGTGGAGGAGACCGTGGAGGAGACCGAGGTGACGGAGGGCAAGAAGCCCAAGTCGAAGAAGCACCGCAAGCCGAAGCGCAAGCCGACTGCGGGCACGACCGAGGAGGAGACCACGGAGGTGACGGAAGTGACCACCGAGACGGTCGAGACGGTCGAGACGACCGAGACGACCGAGGACCGGTCAAGCCTGAGGAGACGACGGAAGTGACCGAGGTGACCGAGGTGACCACGACGGAGACGACCGAGGAGGTGCCGTCCACGAGCGAGGTGACCGTGGAGACGACGGAGACCGTGGAAGAGATCGTGGAGGAGACCGTGGAGGAGACCGAGGTGACGGAGGGCAAGAAGCCCAAGTCGAAGAAGCACCGCAAGCCGAAGCGCAAGCCGACTACGGGCACGACCGAGGAGGAGACCACGGAGGTGACGGAAGTGACCACCGAGACGGTCGAGACGGTCGAGACGACCGAGACGACCGAGGTCAAGCCTGAGGAGACGACGGAGGTGACCGAGGTGACCGAGGTGACCACGACGGAGACGACCGATGAGGTGCCGTCCACGAGCGAGGTGACCGTGGAGACGACGGAGACCGTGGAGGAGACCGAGGTGACGGAGGGCAAGAAGCCCAAGTCGAAGAAGCACCGCAAGCCGAAGCGCAAGCCGACTGCGGGCACGACCGAGGAGGAGACCACGGAGGTGACGGAAGTGACCACCGAGACGGTCGAGACGACCGAGACGACCGAGGTCAAGCCTGAGGAGACGACGGAAGTGACCGAGGTGACCGAGGTGACGACGACGGAGACGACCGAGGAGGTGCCGTCCACGAGCGAGGTGACCGTGGAGACGACGGAGACCGTGGAGGAGACCGTGGAGGAGACCGTGGAGGAGACCGAGGTGACGGAGGGCAAGAAGCCCAAGTCGAAGAAGCACCGCAAGCCGAAGCGCAAGCCGACTACGGGCACGACCGAGGAGGAGACCACGGAGGTGACGGAAGTGACCACCGAGACGGTCGAGACGGTCGAGACGACCGAGACGACCGAGACGACCGAGGTCAAGCCTGAGGAGACGACGGAAGTGACCGAGGTGACCGAGGTGACCACGACGGAGACGACCGAGGAGGTGCCGTCCACGAGCGAGGTGACCGTGGAGACGACGGAGACCGTGGAAGAGATCGTGGAGGAGACCGTGGAGGAGACCGGTGACGGAGGGCAAGAAGCCCAAGTCGAAGAAGCACCGCAAGCCGAAGCGCAAGCCGACTGCGGGCACGACCGAGGAGGAGACCACGGAGGTGACGGAAGTGACCACCGAGACGGTCGAGACGACCGAGACGACCGAGGTCAAGCCTGAGGAGACGACGGAAGTGACCGAGGTGACCGAGGTGACCACGACGGAGACGACCGAGGAGGTGCCGTCCACGAGCGAGGTGACCGTGGAGACGACGGAGATCGTGGTGGAGACCGTGGAGGAGACCGAGGTGACGGAGGGCAAGAAGCCCAAGTCGAAGAAGCACCGCAAGCCGAAGCGCAAGCCGACTGCGGGCACGACCGAGGAGGAGACCACGGAGGTGACGGAAGTGACCACCGAGACGGTCGAGACGGTCGAGACGACCGAGACGACCGAGACGACCGAGGTCAAGCCTGAGGAGACGACGGAAGTGACCGAGGTGACCGAGGTGACGACGACGGAGACGACCGAGGAGGTGCCGTCCACGAGCGAGGTGACCGGAGACGACGGAGATCGTGGAGGAGACCGTGGAAGAGATCGTGGAGGAGACCGTGGAGGAGACCGAGGTGACGGAGGGCAAGAAGCCCAAGTCGAAGAAGCACCGCAAGCCGAAGCGCAAGCCGACTACGGGCACGACCGAGGAGGAGACCACGGAGGTGACGGAAGTGACCACCGAGACGGTCGAGACGGTCGAGACGACGAGACGACCGAGACGACCGAGGTCAAGCCTGAGGAGACGACGGAAGTGACCGAGGTGACCGAGGTGACGACGACGGAGACGACCGAGGAGGTGCCGTCCACGAGCGAGGTGACCGTGGAGACGACGGAGACCGTGGAAGAGATCGTGGAGGAGACCGTGGAGGAGACCGAGGTGACGGAGGGCAAGAAGCCCAAGTCGAAGAAGCACCGCAAGCCGAAGCGCAAGCCGACTACGGGCACGACCGAGGAGGAGACCACGGAGGTGACGGAAGTGACCACCGAGACGGTCGAGACGGTCGAGACGACGGAGACGAGACGACCGAGGTCAAGCCTGAGGAGACGACGGAAGTGACCGAGGTGACCGAGGTGACCACGACGGAGACGACCGAGGAGGTGCCGTCCACGAGCGAGGTGACCGTGGAGACGACGGAGACCGTGGAAGAGATCGTGGAGGAGACCGTGGAGGAGACCGAGGTGACGGAGGGCAAGAAGCCCAAGTCGAAGAAGCACCGCAAGCCGAAGCGCAAGCCGACTGCGGGCACGACCGAGGAGGAGACCACGGAGGTGACGGAAGTGACCACCGAGACGGTCGAGACGACCGAGACGACCGAGGTCAAGCCTGAGGAGACGACGGAAGTGACCGAGGTGACCGAGGTGACCACGACGGAGACGACCGAGGAGGTGCCGTCCACGAGCGAGGTGACCGTGGAGACGACGGAGACCGTGGAAGAGATCGTGGAGGAGACCGTGGAGGAGACCGAGGTGACGGAGGGCAAGAAGCCCAAGTCGAAGAAGCACCGCAAGCCGAAGCGCAAGCCGACTACGGGCACGACCGAGGAGGAGACCACGGAGGTGACGGAAGTGACCACCGAGACGGTCGAGACGGTCGAGACGACCGAGACGACCGAGGTCAAGCCTGAGGAGACGACGGAGGTGACCGAGGTGACCGAGGTGACCACGACGGAGACGACCGATGAGGTGCCGTCCACGAGCGAGGTGACCGTGGAGACGACGGAGACCGTGGAGGAGACCGTGGAAGAGATCGTGGAGGAGACCGTGGAGGAGACCGAGGTGACGGAGGGCAAGAAGCCCAAGTCGAAGAAGCACCGCAAGCCGAAGCGCAAGCCGACTACGGGCACGACCGAGGAGGAGACCACGGAGGTGACGGAAGTGACCACCGAGACGGTCGAGACGGTCGAGACGACCGAGACGACCGAGACGACCGGGTCAAGCCTGAGGAGACGACGGAAGTGACCGAGGTGACCGAGGTGACCACGACGGAGACGACTGAGGAGGTGCCGTCCACGAGCGAGGTGACCGTGGAGACGACGGAGATCGGAAGAGATCGTGGAGGAGACCGTGGAGGAGACCGAGGTGACGGAGGGCAAGAAGCCCAAGTCGAAGAAGCACCGCAAGCCGAAGCGCAAGCCGACTACGGGCACGACCGAGGAGGAGACCACGGAGGTGACGGAAGTGACCACCGAGACGGTCGAGACGGTCGAGACGACCGAGACGACCGGAGGTCAAGCCTGAGGAGACGACGGAAGTGACCGAGGTGACCGAGGTGACCACGACGGAGACGACCGAGGAGGTGCCGTCCACGAGCGAGGTGACCGTGGAGACGACGGAGACCGTGGAAGAGATCGTGGAGGAGACCGAGGAGACCGAGGTGACGGAGGGCAAGAAGCCCAAGTCGAAGAAGCACCGCAAGCCGAAGCGCAAGCCGACTGCGGGCACGACTGAGGAGGAGACCACGGAGGTGACGGAAGTGACCACCGAGACGGTCGAGACGGTCGAGACGACCGAGACGACCGAGACGACCGAGGTCAAGCCTGAGGAGACGACGGAAGTGACCGAGGTGACCGAGGTGACGACGACGGAGACGACCGAGGAGGTGCCGTCCACGAGCGAGGTGACCGTGGAGACGACGGAGATCGGAGGAGACCGTGGAGGAGACCGAGGTGACGGAGGGCAAGAAGCCCAAGTCGAAGAAGCACCGCAAGCCGAAGCGCAAGCCGACTGCGGGCACGACCGAGGAGGAGACCACGGAGGTGACGGAAGTGACCACCGAGACGGTCGAGACGGTCGAGACGACCGAGACGACCGAGACGACCCGAGGTCAAGCCTGAGGAGACGACGGAAGTGACCGAGGTGACCGAGGTGACCACGACGGAGACGACCGAGGAGGTGCCGTCCACGAGCGAGGTGACCGTGGAGACGACGGAGACCGTGGAGGAGACCGAGGTGACGGAGGGCAAGAAGCCCAAGTCGAAGAAGCATCGCAAGCCGAAGCGCAAGCCGACTACGGGCACGACCGAGGAGGAGACCACGGAGGTGACGGAAGTGACCGAGATCGAGACGGTCGAGACGGTCGAGACGACCGAGGTCAAGCCTGAGGAGACGACGGAAGTGACCGAGGTGACCGAGGTGACCACGACGGAGACGACCGAGGAGGTGCCGTCCACGAGCGAGGTGACCGTGGAGACGACGGAGACCGTGGAGGAGACCGTGGAGGAGATGGAGGAGACCGTGGAGGAGACCGAGGTGACGGAGGGCAAGAAGCCCAAGTCGAAGAAGCACCGCAAGCCGAAGCGCAAGCCGACTGCGGGCACGACCGAGGAGGAGACCACGGAGGTGACGGAAGTGACCACCGAGACGGTCGAGACGGTCGAGACGACCGAGACGACCGAGACGACCGAGGTCAAGCCTGAGGAGACGACGGAAGTGACCGAGGTGACCGAGGTGACCACGACGGAGACGACTGAGGAGGTGCCGTCCACGAGCGAGGTGACCGTGGAGACGACGGAGACCGTGAAGAGATCGGAGGAGACCGTGGAGGAGACCGAGGTGACGGAGGGCAAGAAGCCCAAGTCGAAGAAGCACCGCAAGCCGAAGCGCAAGCCGACTACGGGCACGACTGAGGAGGAGACCACGGAGGTGACGGAAGTGACCACCGAGACGGTCGAGACGGTCGAGACGAGACCGAGACGACCGAGACGACCGAGAGGTCAAGCCTGAGGAGACGACGGAAGTGACCGAGGTGACCGAGGTGACCACGACGGAGACGACCGAGGAGGTGCCGTCCACGAGCGAGGTGACCGTGGAGACGACGGAGATCGTGGAGGAGACCGTGGAGGAGACCGTGGAGGAGACCGAGGTGACGGAGGGCAAGAAGCCCAAGTCGAAGAAGCACCGCAAGCCGAAGCGCAAGCCGACTGCGGGCACGACCGAGGAGGAGACCACGGAGGTGACGGAAGTGACCACCGAGACGGTCGAGACGGTCGAGACGACCGAGACGACCGAGACGACCGAGGTCAAGCCTGAGGAGACGACGGAAGTGACCGAGGTGACCGAGGTGACGACGACGGAGACGACTGAGGAGGTGCCGTCCACGAGCGAGGTGACCGTGGAGACGACGGAGACCGTGGAAGAGATCGTGGAGGAGACCGTGGAGGAGACCGAGGTGACGGAGGGCAAGAAGCCCAAGTCGAAGAAGCACCGCAAGCCGAAGCGCAAGCCGACTGCGG
>CP125272.1:544101-648403 GCA_030027945.1 Phytophthora plurivora
TTTGGCCAACGCGATGGAGCCTTGGTTGTCCTCGTAGATCTTGGATCGCTTCATCGCTTGCCATCTCGCCGAGCTCGCACAGGAACACCTTGAGCCACACTGCCTCTTGTGTCGCCTCCGATAGCGCCATGTACTCGGCTTCCGTAGACGATAGTGCCACCGTCCGCTGCTTCTTGCTTCTCCAGCTGATGCATCCGCCGTTCATCATGAACGCGTAGCCGCTTGTACTACGTCGAGACTCGATGTCACCAGCCCAGTCCGCGTCCGAGTAACCACACACGCCGAAACCGTCTTCGCGTGAGAACTCGAGTCCATGCGTTGGTGTCGCCTGCAGATACCGCAGCACACGCTTGAGAGCTTGCCAGTGCGTCGGACACGGATCAGCCGCAAACTGGCTCAGAACTCCCACTGCAGCAGCAAGGTCCGGACGCGTCGCCACCATCAGGTACATGAGTCCGCCGACGGCACTCCGGTATGGCACGTTCTTCATGGTGTCTTCATGCTGGCAGCCACCCTCGCACATGTTCTTGGTCAGCTTGAGTCCGGGGTCCTGCGGCGTCTTCACAGGCTTGCTGTCTTGCATGCCGAACTTGGTCAGGATGGACTTGAGAAACTTGGTCTGCCGCACCGTCACTTTTCCGGAGTCGCGATCGTTCTTGATCTCCATCCCGAGGAAATACTCGAGCTCGCCGAGGTCTGTCATCTCGAAGCGTTCACTCAGCGCGCGCTTGGTCGAGTCCAGCAGGTCGTCACTACTGCTTGCCAGAATCAGGTCGTCCACGTATAGCACCACGAAGATCATCTCTTGATCGTCCCTGATGTAGACGCAGTGATCTGACTCGCACTTCTTGAACCCCAGCTTGAGCATGAAGTCGTCGATGGTCTGGTTCCACATGCGTGGCGACTGCTTCAGTCCATACAGCGAACGCTTGAGCTTGCATACGTGGTCCGGGTGGTCTTCGTCCACAAAGCCATCCGGCTGTGCCATGTAGATGTCTTCGTCGAGAACGCCGTTGAGGAACGCAGTCTTGACATCCATCTGGTGCAGCTTGAGACCATACTTGGCAGCCATGCTCAGCACTGCCCGAATCGACGTGAACTTGGCCACTGGTGCGAAGGTCTCGTCGTAGTCGATGCCGTATTTCTGCAGAAACCTTGGCCACCAGTCGCGACTTGAACCGCTCAATCTCTCCAGCTTGGTTCTCCTTGACTCGAAACACCCATCTGCAGCTGATCGCCTTGCGTCCCTTCGGCAGTGGCACGACATCCCACGTCTCGTTCTTGAGCAGCGAGTCACACTGAGTCACACGCCTCCTTCCACTTGACTGCGTCGCTGGATTCCATCGCCGACTTGAACGTGGTCGGCATTTCTCCCACTGAATCCACGACGTATGCAGCTTCGAAGTCTTGACTTTCTTGAGCCACAGCAGACATCTCGTCCAGAGTCTGGTGTCGAGTCTGCGACGCATACCGCTTGGCACTTGGAACCTCCACGGCTTCCTCCAGTGACTGCGTCCGCGGGTGTCGCTTGCTGCCGGGCTCGAAGTCTTCGTCCCGCGCAGCTTCTTCCTCTTCTTCGTTGTCGTCATCCGATTGCGATGAATCTTGATCCGTCACCTCTTCATCTTGAAGTTCCACAACAACTTCTTGATCGTAACTGCGTCTCCCACTGTCGAAGACGTCTTCCATGAACTGCGCGTCGCGGCTCACCAGTGTGCGACCGCTCTTCAGTTCTTCGAATCGATACGCTTTCTCATGATCCGAGTACCCCAGGAACCGACAGCGCACTGACCGAGCGTCAAACCGATGGAAGGGATGGATCTTGGACACGAAGCTTGGACGAAGCGGAGGGAGGGACGTCGCAGACGGGACCGGACGAAGACACTTGAGGTAGAAGGAAGATTCGAAAAGTGATTGAATTGTTGGAGCTTACACCCTACTGTTATAGACACGCGACCCTGCGTCCTATCACCTAGTGCATCTAATCAACCATCACTCACCGGTGTTCGTCCAATCATCCTACTCGTCTAATCATCGGTGGCGTAAACAACTTACCGTAATCACCATAATCAACGTGGGTTCGGATTGGACCGGTTCGGGTTAACCGGTTCACGGTTAATAACCGATGCCAAACCGGTAACCCTCAATACGCCCCCTCAATGCGAAGTCCTACGAATGCCGAGAGCAGCCGTCAGGTCCGTATGGCGTGGTCCCGGGAGCGCCTTCGTCATGATGTCCGCCAGCATCACAGAAGTCTCGCAATACTCGAGCTTCACTTCACCACGCTTGACTTCATCGCGGATGTGGTGGTACTTGATGTCGATGTTGTTGTCAAGAAGACGCCTCGACCAGCTGCGGCATACCGGTAAGATACCGGTATGTATTGAGGGTTACCGGTTTGGCATCGGTTATTAACCGTGAACCGGTTAACCCGAACCGGTCCAATCCGAACCCACGTTGATTATGGTGATTACGGTAAGTTGTTTACGCCACCGATGATTAGACGAGTAGGATGATTGGACGAACACCGGTGAGTGATGGTTGATTAGATGCACTAGGTGATAGGACGCAGGGTCGCGTGTCTATAACAGTAGGGTGTAAGCTCCAACAATTCAATCACTTTCGAATCTTCATTCTACCCTCAAGTGTCTTCGCTCCGGTCCCGCCATCTGCGACGTCCCTCCCTCCGCTTCGTCCAAGCTTCGTGTCCAAGATCCATACCTTCCATCAGGTTATGAGCCCAAGCACCATGTCCTCTGCCCAAGACGCCTCGACCAAGGTCTCCATTGACAAGTTCAACGGGGACAACTACGCGACGTGGAACCGCTACATGCGTGGCGTGTTCCTGACCAAGTCGACGTGGCATGTCGTGAACCGCGAGACGACGCCAATCTTCACGGACTCGCGGGCCAAGGACGACTACGTCAAGTCGAGCAACATCGCGTTCGGACTGATGTTGCTCCACATGGACGCGGACTACCACCATGTGGTCGACGACTGCGAGGAAGCGTGGGTTGCGTGGACGCGCCTGAAGACGCTGTACGGTGGTTCGCAGAAGGCTGGACGCATCTACCTGAAGCGCCAACTCTTCAGCATGGAGATGTCGGAAGGCGGCAACGTCTTGCATCATTGCAACGAGGTCCTCAACATCAGCGCCAAGCTCAGCAGCATCGGCGCCAAGATGGAGGACGAGGACGTGGCGATCTGCTTGTTGCGTAGCCTCCCCAAGAGCTACGAGAACGTCGTGCTGAACTTGGAGATGAGTAGCGCTGAGCTGCGATTGCAAGACGTCGTGAAGGTGCTCACGAATGAGCACATCAAGAGACAAGGCGAGAAGACGGCGACGGTGAAGACGGAGAACGCGGCCAAGGCGTTCAACACCGACCGAGAGTCTCGCCAATGCACGTACTGCGGGAAATTGGGGCACACGGTTGACAAGTGCTGGACCAAGCAGAAAGACGAGAATAGGGGCCCAAGACGCGGCGGCAACGGCCGTGGACGCGGGGCCAACAACATCCAGTGGCGAAACGACAGCGACAACTACGACTACGGCTTTGATCGAGTGGCGTTCGCGGTTTCACTGGAATGTGGGGTTTCGACGGGCAAGAATGTGTCCGGGATGTGGGCGGTCGACAGCGGCGCAACGCACCACATCTGCAACGACAAGGCCAAGTTCGCCAATTTGATTGAGCGGAACGAAGGCGAACTTTCGGTGGCCGACGGCAACAAGGCGGCCATCATGGGTGTGGGGACCATCGTGGAACAAGTGGTCCTGCCCAACGGCGACGAGCGCGAGATCGAGATCAAGAACGCGCTGTACGTGCCAAGCATGAGCAAGAATCTGCTTTCGGTACCGCAGATCAACAAAAGTGGTCTGTTCCAAGTCGTGTTCGACGGCACCAAGATGCAGATTGCGCACAAGGGCTCCAAGCAAGTGGTGGCGACGGCAAACCTCGTGGATGGACTCTACTGGCTTCAGACGCCTCAGCGATCGGCGAATGCGGCGACGAGTGGCAAGATTGTCGACCTGCACGCGCGCATGGGTCACGCTCCGGTTGAGGTGCTTCGCAAGATGGTCGACAACCACATCATCAAGGACGCGAAGGCACCTTCCAAGTCGAGCGGACCAAGTCTGTGTCGTGGTTGCCAACAAGGGAAAATGGTCCAAAAACCGTTCCCAAGCAACCGTGACAAGCGTCGTTACGACACGTTCGAGCTGCTCCACTTCGACATCTGCGGACCCATGGAGCAAGTGTCGCTTGGTGGCAGCAAGTACCTGCTGCTGATCACGGACGAAGCCAGCGGATGCATGACGGGATTCTGTCTTCGCGCCAAATCAGAAAGCGAGCGCTGTCTGCGGAGCTTCGTCGCCAAAGTGGAACGCCAATTTGACACCAAGGTCAAGTTCGTGCGTCATGATGGAGCCAAGGAATTTGCCACCAACTCGCTCTTGGCGTTCTACGAAGATCACGGCATCGAGGTGCAGCCTACCGTTCCGTATGCGCATCAGACGAACGGTACGGCTGAACGTGCAAACCGAACAATCGTGACGATCGGTCGGAGCATGCTTCACTACGCTGGCTTGGACAAGACCTTCTGGGCGGAAGCGGCGATGACGGCGATCTACATCAAGAACCGACTGCCGTCTCCCAAGTTTCCCGGAAAACACCCTTCGAGGTCGTGTACAAGTCCAAGTCGAACGTGAAGCACATGCGGGTCTTTGGATGCAAGGCTTACGTTTTGACGCCGAAGGAAAAGCGACTGAAGTGGGATCCTAAGGCACGTGGAGGAATCTTTCTGGGCTACGAGGAGCGCTCCAAGGCGTATCGAGTTTATGACATCGAGGCGGGGAAGGTTGTGGTATCTCGCGATGTCACATTCGATGAGGCCACTTTCGACAGCGCCTCAGCTCACGATGATGATGAAATCGATGAAGCCGCTGATTGCCTGGATGACCTGGAGATCTCTTCTGCGGTCGGCACGCGAGATTTTCGACAGGCGGGGAAACGCAAAACCCGTCCCGACCCAGACGCACGCGAACGATCAAGTCGCCCTCGTTGCCGAACTGGACTTGAAGAGGCAAGCGCGCCCGGCAACGACTCAGACGACCCAGGACGCGACTCTCCGGATCAAGAAGCGAAGTCATATGATGATGGCGAGTCTACGCCAGCAATGTTCTGGCGTGCGAGTGCAAACGCGGTGGAAACAAAGGACAGCGCGGAGCCGAAGACGTTTCAGGAAGCCGTAAGTAGTGCCGACCAAGTGCACTGGCGCAAGGCGATTCGTGCGGAGCTCAAGTCGATGCGTGTTCCGTGCTGCGAAGTTACCGAACAACCAGCGCGCCGTGGGAACGAAATGGGTCTTCAAAATCAAGCGCAAAGCTGACGGATTCATCGAGAAGTACAAGGCTCGACTCGTCGCGAAGGGATTTGTGCAGAAGTATGGGATCGACTACACCGAGACGTTCTCGCCGGTGGTCAAGTACGTCACTCTGCGCATGATCGTGGCCATCGCCAAATTCTTCGGATGGCCTCTCGACCAACTCGACGTGGTGACGGCGTTCTATTGAGGGTTACCGGTTTGGCATCGGTTATTAACCGTGAACCGGTTAACCCGAACCGGTCCAATCCGAACCCACGTTGATTATGGTGATTACGGTAAGTTGTTTACGCCACCGATGATTAGACGAGTAGGATGATTGGACGAACACCGGTGAGTGATGGTTGATTAGATGCACTAGGTGATAGGACGCAGGGTCGCGTGTCTATAACAGTAGGGTGTAAGCTCCAACAATTCAATCACTTTCGAATCTTCCTTCTACCCCTCAAGTGTCTTCGCTCCGGTCCCGCCGTCTGCGACGTCCCTCCCTCCGCTTCGTCCAAGCTTCGTGTCCAAGATCCATACATTCCATCAGTTGTCTCCATTAAACTTGTCGATGGAGACTTTGGTGGAAGCATCGTGGGCAGAGGACATAGTGCTTGGGCTCATAACCTGATACAAGGTATGGATCTTGGAAACTGTGAATCTGAACGCAGAGAAGGGAGAGTCGCTACTCGGGACTTGACTGGAGCGAGGACACTTGACCACTTGAGGGGAAGAAGGAAGATTCGAAAGTGATCGATTGATCGGAGTTACTCTAGCTAGCCTATCGCATAGACACGCAGCTTGCGTCCAATCAATATCCTATGCTCGTCCAATCATTCTACTCGTCTAATCACCGGTGGCGTAATCAACGTGAGTTCGGATTGGACCGGTTCGGGTTAACCGGCTCACGGTTAATAACCGATACCAACCGGTAACCCTCAATACGTGTCTACGACAGAACGACTGAGTGTGGAATTCGTATCAGAGAAACAATGCAGAGAAGCACTCGAAGCAGGTTCTACGCGGGTTTTGCGACTGTGACTGGGTGGTGGTTCGGAGTCGCGGAAAAGCACGAGTGGTTTTGCGTTTTTGTTGGGCGGTGGTGCTGTCGCCTGAATGTCGCGACGCCAACGCATTATTGCTCTATTGACGGCAGAGGCCGAGTGTGTGGCGGCAACCATGGAGGCGATGGGTGAGTGCAAAATTTTGTCCTAGATACTTCCGAAGCAGACTATTTGTCCGATCATCGGGATTAATAGTGCTGCAGCACATGCCATGGCGACTAGTCCAACATAGAGCAGGAGGACCCGTCGCATTGAAGTCAAAAGGCACTATGTGCGAGAGCAAGTTCTACGTAGATCAATGGAGCTGGTGAAAGTCCCTGGTGAAACAAATCCAGCCGATGCATTTACCAAACCACTCAATAAGGCTCGTCTCGGTCGGATGCGCGATGTAATAGGGATTGTCGCTCTGTCCTAAGGCGTTCGAACTCATGGAGCTCGAGGGAGGCGTGTTGGAAAACGTATCCAGGTCATATCGATGTCGGGACGTTGAGATGGCTGCGGAGCAGCCCTACATTGGGACCATAGGGATGTTCGTTGCATACTAAAATAGATAATAGAACGCCAGCGAAGCTGGCCGTTAAAACTCAACAACAAGATGAGGAAGTTGTAGCTCAAATACATCAGTTCTCAATCTACAATCTCCTTGCTAAACCATCCTTCCCTTCTTAAAGAAGAAGTCTACCTTTCAACAAGGGCCATTCAGGTCTTCCCGTCAAGGCTCCAGGCCCGCCAGACGTGGTTGTGCTTGCTCCCCGGTTTCGGTCACCGACCAAGTCGCGGCGCGCGTTAGAGAAGAGGCTGCCGCAGGCTAGGGCGCGCCGCCGACTGCGAGATTCGGCCGTGTTGCTGCTGGATCTACTGGAGGGACTTAAGAAAGGCGCCGTTTCTCTATGCTGAGCGAGGCAGCGGCAGGCTCGAGCGCGTTCAGTCGGTTCCTGCCAGTAAGTTTGAAGTTGACACGAGTGGTGGAGCCATTTCGTACACCAAACACTGGCAGCAGCAGTGGCTATCTTGTCGCTAATGCTGTGGAGGGTGTTGCAGATAACAAAACATGAGTGGCGCTGCTGGGTGTGCAAAGTCGGCAAGGTCCCACGCTTATCGGAGGTAGTTTACACGATGCCTGTCAATGCAAGTTTGCATCGCCCTATTGATGTCTGGTGGCGCGGACTCACAAATGCGCTGTAGAACGAATCTGTCCGAACAGTCTGCAGCACTTGCAATCTCCAGCGGATACTGGCATTGCTCCGTCCATGTGCAGTCTATGCGCTTTCGCGCTCTCATCAATCGAGTCGCTTGCTCGACCGTTATCTCCTTTTCATACGACCGTTATCTCCTTTTCATACACCCCCAGCATTCTATTCATCAAATGCTCAAGCGTAGGCGACTCCATCGACCACATCGTCATATTCTGTCGAAATACTTCAGTGGGCCATCTAAATACCGATTGAGTGCACGTGCCTCAAAATCTTACCGCCAATCACCACCACTAACAACCTGTGCGGTAATTCATCCAAGAATCTGAGTCCCCAGTCCTTGACTCCAGCACCCAAACCTTCGTACGATTCCTTGCCCGAGAACCGTTCTATTGGGAGCTTCATGTCCTTCAACGTCGGAATCTTCAACTCAAAGTTCTGAGGGGGCGCGAACTGGTCTGCTCGCGTACATTTCCGTCTTGAAATTGTGTCCGGACGTTGCTGCTCCGTTGCTGGTGACTGTGTTTCCACCGGCCTGTCAATGCCCATGGCCTCACTCAGAAGGTGTCAACCCTTCCGCTTGGGCAACGAGCGGCCTGACCAGACTGATCACGATAAGAAGAATTGCCCCAACGAATGAACAAGCGACATTTGTCCTTGTCGTGGGGTTCGGTACCAGTAATTCATGGGTGCTTGACAGTGGTGCGACCCGGCTCTTCGTGCAAGATGTCAACTTGTTGGTCAATGCTGTGGATTGCCCAGAAGACTGCAAGATCGCCTGCGGCAAGAATCACTCAGTGACTAAGAGGGACAGTGTAGTACTACACCACTGTGGATGGTAATGAACACAAGGGCGTGGTGAACGATGTGGACTACGCGGAAGGCCTCAAGCAGAACTTGCTCTCGTATAGCAAGTTAGATGAGAAGGGCATAGTACTGTATTACGACAAAGATCGCCGGTACTTGGACGGTTGGAGCGAGAGTGTTTCCGGTGGATAAAGTGAATGGAGTTTTCGTGGTGAAAACCGTTGATGCAGTGAGCACTATGAACGCCAAGGACGTGGCAAGTGGGAGTGATGGTGGCAAACGCAAAAGCTGATCCTGCTGACGCTGAGTGCGATGTAGTCAAGTGCATGTTGACGGAGCTGCATGAAAGGCTCGGGCACCTCATGTACGACACGGTCGAGAAGATGGCTGACGCAGCAGGATCTGGGATCGAGCTGACGGACAGGATTTGCATCAAGTGTCTAACGTGCACCAAGGGCAAGGAGCCAAAGAATGCTCAAATCAAGAAGGACTCGGGCAAGAACTCGCCGATCGACAGGATTGGTGGAGTCATCTGCAGTGCCGATGACCCCCACATATAACAACGGCAACCGATACACGGTCAACTTTTGGATCACCACACGAACTACTGCAGGGTGTTCGTAGCAAAGAAGAAGGACCTGGCTGCCAAGATGTTTGGGCGTTTTATGGTGTACTTCGAACGGCAGTTTAACTGCAAGGTGCACGTCTTGCGCACGGACGGAGGCGGTGAATACAGGAACGTGGACTAGTTTTGCTAGTCGACAGGGGTAGTGAGGCAAGAAAGCGAGGCCAAGAATCAGACATCCAATGGAAAAGCCGAACACATGCACCGAAAGGTCTTAACCCTTTCGTGATACAAGGGCGCAGGGAGCGCCCTTTAAGTAGTTTCTCAGTAGTCGTGCCAAATCAGCCCTCTAAAAGGGCGCTGTGAGCGCCCTTTTACTGTAGTTCAACTGATTATGTCCCGTCTTTAATAACATAGCAAGAGCAGTATGATCAGTAATCATTTCAGCATAGTTTAACTAAGTGATTTGAATATATTCGGTTGCATCCAAAAAGCTTTGCATTAGCTTTGTTACATAAGATAGCCAAAACAAGTACCGTGGTTTTGCAAAAGGACGCTCTGAGCGCCCTTAAGCAACCTAATAACTTAGATTTGTATACTATAGTTTACGTAGGTGGCGCACTAAAGGGTTAAACATGACGAGGTGCATGATCTTTGATAGCGGGCTCGCGTTGCACTTCTGGGGGGATGAAGTGCAGTACGCGACGTACATCCTGAACAGGACTCCTACAAGCGCAAACCCGGACCGGGCATCGCCTCTCCAGATGCTAACGGGTGTGCAGCAGCAGTTGTCTGATATTGTGGTGTTCGGAAGGGCGTGCACCGCGTATCGCGACCCGGACAAGAAAGCTTGGAAACCACGGGCTGAAGTCGGAATGATCATCGGCAAGGACGATGAGACTAAAGTCTACAAGGTGTACTTACAGCTCGGCCGCATCGTCATCGTGACACCATTCTAAAAGAAATATTATTTCTCACTTTAAACGCAAAGATGAGCTTATACTCACGTCAATTCTTAGCCAACAATATCATATCCGACAAATGCTAGGAATTTATGACAAATAAAATCGCTGAGCTTCTCGTCTCGTGCGGTTGTGATAAAATGCCGGCGACCCATAAACCAACGGAAAATAGATACGTTGGCGTTACAACTCACACGCCTTCCGGAACGTGAAAACCTAGCACCTCACTCGATTTTACATTTGGTAATGGGAGGGGGAGAGACAGTTGCGTCGAAATGCTTGTGTGAATTGCCAACAGATTATAGATACGATGCCGTTACAACTCGCCGTCTTTTGGAACGTGGAAAACAGGCACCTCACTCAATTTACCTTCCCGCTGAGTTTGAGGTGGAGACAGTTGCTCCGAAAAGCCTTTGACCCTTAAACCAACGGATATAGGATATGCTAGCGTTACAACTCACCGTCCTTCCAGAACGTGGGAGCCTGGCACCTCACTCGATTTTACCGAATCTAATATACTTAGCGTTGAATCAAAATAAAACCGCAATTATTGGCTACAATCTGCTTGATAGAACCTTTCGTAGTCTACTCTACTTCCCTCTGAACAACTCAATAACACCTTTTCTTTTATGCTTAACTCGTAACACAGTAGCTGTTGTTTGTTAATTTCAATGCGTCCAAGGCGTGATTGCTACTGTGGTTGCGTGAAGCAATACACAATTGATTGCAACCATGAAATTATTTTAAATATATATCGCATCGTTATAGCCAGTTACACCATCATCGAAGTCACTTGACCTATACCATCAGCGCTAGTTTTAAACAGAGTTACCACCTTAACAAAAGAATGAAGCTAATACAACTGTCAAATCCGCTGTGCCCGAGGTAAACCTGCTGCACCACCAGGGGTTCATATCAGCGGTACTTACGATGGTATCACTGATCATAATACCCCGGCAAAGGTTGTATCACTCGGCAATTAGTGCTAGTAGCATATCAATTTTTATGATACGGATACAGATACAACAAAACTATAACTTGTTTATTGTATGGAGTCCGAAATCTGTAGTAGGATCAATGATCTTGATCCTAGACCGCAACCTGTATCGCCAGATACTTGATATCAAAATCAGCCTACCTGAATCAATGTATCAGATAATACCACCCATTGATATGAACCCCTGACGGCAGGATACTCGCGATAAATCTCTCGGCCACTACCCTACAGAACGACAAAGCTGTTCCTAACCCAAACAGCTCTCGTATTGAGCGTAGTCAACCTGGTGAATCCATCATTACAGCTCATCAACCGACAACAACACAACGTAATTGGCCTCGTCTCTTTCTAACCCTTACATACACCAAAAAAATTTTAGGACAAATACTAGGTAGGGATTCGCGAAGGCTGAGATAGGATTTTGAGTTTTTTTATGGTTTAAAGACTTGATTAACTTTTCTACGATTGGAAATAAGCTACCTCACTTCTTCGCTTTGCGCTCGACTGAGCGCAATGTGGCCCGCTAAATGCTTACTTGGGGCGGCGAGCACCTGAATGAGTCCATCGTTCTTATGTCTGCTGGATGAGAATTGACTTGATCGATGGAAAAGCCCCCCCCCCCCCCCTCCCGCCGGGGGCCCTGGCACCTGCAACTGCAACCGGTCGTCATACCGGTAGTGACTGACGTTTACGCAACGCAGTACCGTAAGTGACGACATTAATCGTTGTTGGGCTGCCTAGCAGCAATGAATAGCTCACGAAGTACGTACGATGTTGGAGTATCGTATAGTCTCTCTGGGGACGTGAGGTACGGGGTCAGTCCGTGCGCAGTGAGGTCATGCGTCGCTGTCGGGACGAAATCGCCGCGCACGCGATGCGCCGGTGGTTGGAAATGGGCCGCCCGAAGGTTATGGGTCGCGGCTGGGGGTAACTGTCCTTTCGCGTTTGGTAGCGTCCGTGATGCCGAGTCACACAACGGGAAGTGCGGGGCCACCGTTGGCGCGGTACGGGTCGAATGCAAGTCTATCGGTGCTAACACTGGCTGCTGTCTCAAGCGGCACAAGGTTGCATTGAGAACATGCGCAAGATTCGGATCTGTCTGCTGTTCGTGCGTGGGGGCAACCACGTTATGCGGTGTCTCTGGGAACGCGTCGACGCCAGGCCATTCTTGTTGAACTGGCGAAGGAACTCGGCCAAGTTGAACGGGGTCTTGTCAGTTGTCGCTGTCGCTGCGGCTGTTGGAGCTCTCGCGGGCATATCGCTGGCCAGGAGGAGACCGCCGCTAAGATGCCGAAGATCGTCCTGCGTCGGCTCAGCCGAGCGAACACCAGCTGCGATAGCACTTGTGAGTGCGCTAGGCGGGCCAGGAGGCTCATGAGTGCGTTTGACGTCTGACTCGCTGTCGGAGTCTATCGACGAGATGGTCGGGGTCCTCAAGATTACCTGGGCTATACTGGTCGGCCTTCCTGTGGTTACTGCCGGCGACATTGATGGACGACGTGTGGTCGTGGTCGGAGGATGTGCTGCAGGTGGACTTGGTGTCGCCCTGGGTCGCGCTGGCATTCTGGTCGTGGGACCTTGGACGGAGCGTTCGGCCTCGCCATCGGTTATGTCTTCGTCAAGGTCACCACTCTCGCGGGCTGGCCCCATGGCTGTGATTGTCGGACCTTGCGACAGCGGCGACGTTGGCGGAACTGGCGTCGGCACCGGTCGATGGTGGTAGGGCCTTGCACAAGACCGCTGCCGAGGCAGACAGGGCGGACGAGGAGGGGTCGCCTCGTGGGACCGGGCCGTTTCGCGCCGCTACCCCGCCGCCGCGGACGCTTCCTTCCGGAGCACGAGCCGCTGTTTCTGTCGCCGCACCTCCGCCAGAGCCTCAGACGAAATCTTGTGCTTCGCGATGCGCGAACTGACGCAGGGAATGAGCGGAGGCGGGGCGGACGACGCTGCTGTCGTCGCGTCGGCACCGGAGTGGACGTCGCAGACGGTGGGGATGATCCTGTCACCGGTGGCGGGGTAGGCTCGCCTATCACAGGCGGTGTGATCGCTGGTGCTTGACTGGGGGCCTCGTCGGTGGGTACGGCAGACTCGGTTGGGATCGGGGTGCTGACATAGTGTGATTTCAACTTGAGTTCGCTCGCTTGGCGGAGAAGAAGGACTGTGGTCTATGTCTCGCACAGTTTCGCTGAAAGCGCCTCCTTGAAGAGGCGTTGGTTTCTCCTTCCGTCGGCGGTCGGCTTCCGTTCGCTGAAAACTCCGTTACAGCATCCTGAAACGCCGATTATCGTGTCCCGGGAATTCTAATCGTGGATGTTCAAAATAATTCCTAATGGGTCCTAAGGATACCCAGTACCGGAAGCAGCGCGCCCTACGTCGACAACTCGACGCTATCAGAACGCAGCATCCAAACTCTGAATGTGCAGCGGAACTAAGGGCAAAGCGGGCTCGTTGCGCTCAAGACCAGCGCAAATTACAAGACGATAAGTAGGCCGATTTCGCTAACACTATCCTTCGTATAGGTCATTTAAGCTCGGCCTCATGCGTAGTCACCAGGCCTTTATGAATGACCCTCGTCTGGTCTTAGTGTATTACTATTCCTGCAGTGCGCATCCTGACACTTTTGTCAACAATGCCGAGAAATTGACAAACAGCAGCTCTCGGGGCGCTAGCTCTGCTGAAGATCGATTGCATCGTGTGTTAGACGACACACCAGGGCGCGAGGGAATTTCATTTTGTCAAGAGTCTGTGGCATCAACGATATAAACGCAAGTGGGATTCACGCGTGTGCATCGTGTTGCGAAGTTATATTTGACCAGCAAACCCGTCCGGTTTTTAAATTGGTGCTAGACTTTCCTTCGGCATTTCGGGTTACAGACGTGGTGTTCCAGGATCGATACGGTGGAATTGATTTGAAACACGTTCGAATCATTGCAGGTGCTTGAACGACAAGGCCAGTTTATTATGCCAGTTGTGGGTAATTCAGTGTACTATGTGGAGCATGCGCCCGGGATCAACGTTTCGTACAGTTCTGTATTGCAAAAGATCACGACAACGGGCGCTACGGAAGGCTTTCTGCTTGTAACGAGGTCGCAATGAATTGCATCACACCTGTCCGCCGATTTGGTATTGAAGTTTGCCTATCAGGAAAACATTTAACTGGACATGCTATCTGTAACGGTCCAAGCGAATGCAGTAGAGTGCTACCGCACGTCGATTGAGATAGGTAACATTTGCTGAACCGGAAGAACAATGGCGCATCGAACAAGGCAGATTTAAGAAGCTGTATGAATTCCCGTACGATTCCATACTGGTGTGGTTAGAAGTGCCCGTTCAGGTGTGTAACGGGGTTACACTCGAGTGATATCAATCACTTGTAACTCTAACAGTTAATATAACTGTTAGAGGTTGAAAAGGAGCATCCGGCATTGATGTGTGGATCACACTAATAGCTACATGGGCGCGCCACCTCGATGATTGGCTCGCATGCATTTACGTATGTTATTGGTAGAAACTTATGGATTTCTACCAATCAGTGCTGGACACAAGGGTAGGGGGTCTGCCAACCACACGTTGACAGACCCTTTAGAAATATATAAACAGATTTAGAAGGTTCGATAATTGGTTTTTGCAAAATTCAATAACAGTTCTCGTTTTACGGTATTTTCGCAGTTTTAATAGCTTTATTTCGTTTAATCTATATTACTCGAGTAAGTATAATTAAGCTAAGTACAACTACAGTAGTTGCACGCTTCCTCCTACACGTTAGCGCACGTGTTCGCCGCCTAGTGGGTCTAAGTAGACCCATTACAAGGTGAATTCCTATCTTGCGGCGTGAAGGCATTTCTATCGAACTTTCAGCGTCTCGGAAACGTGCGGTGGCAGAGCTGGAGAAAACTGTAACTTAAAACGTCGTGGTATCCAATTCACAAACGGTGAGTCATCTAGTCGAAGCAATGAACGACCGTCCGATGGATTATGAAGAGACAGCGGAATCTGCGTCGAGGACTATTGGTAGTTCGCCGATTATGGTATATAATCGTGCCTGCGTGTTTTCGTCAAATCCAATATGCGCTGTTCGATGGGAGAAAGATCCGGTCGTTTAACGGGATTTGATTGGCTATTTGCTGGCTGGAGCATTCCCTACGCTTTTCATGAGAGGTGGTGATATGTTACCGAATAAACTAGTTCCAAAGCGGCTAGTAGAACATTGGATCCGTTTCTAAGGTATGTTCGTGGCGACATTATTCAAGCGGCACGATACTGTACAGAAAGCTGCACAGGTAGCCGTGACACCAGGGATTAGAAAATAAATTGGCAAGGATTTTTAGAGTGTTATAATATTGCCCAATAGATGTCAGTGTTTCTCTTTACCCAGTTTGATATTGCAATCTCGAATGTCCATACAATCGGGTACTGCACAAAGATACAACAATTTCATATGCTAAGAAGCTTCAAGTAGGGGCTTCAACATCGGGTTGTACAAGATCGCGATGTAGTGAATTCATTTTTATCGAGGCAAAACGGTACGGGAAACCGTCGCTGGTTGGGGGAGTGATCAGGTAGAGAGTCTCCAGGTGCATCCGAGCTCTAGTCCCCCTTCTCCCATTTCGCTTCGTTCCCCAGCAGTCCGTGTTCAGCTCCCCTCCAGTCGCCACCGACTAGTTTCCATCGTTCCGTATCATGGCACTCAACAGGAACTAGCCGCGGTGATGCCCCCCCCCCCTCCAGCTGTCAAGTACTACTTCGGGATCTCTGTCTCGGTTGTACAAGCTGTCTACAAATGCATCAAGTGCGGTGATAAACCGACAAGCAAGTGGAAAATTGGGTACACAACCCTGTACAGACACCCCCAACGATGAAGGTGATGATTTCAGGGCAGTTCTCAAAATGAAGAACTTGAAGAATACGTGATCTCGTCATATTTAAGCGGCTCAAATGGGTTGTCATGCGCGACATGGCATTTTCGAAAGTGGATGACGAGTTGACACATAAGCTTGCTGGCTTATCATCTAGTGCTCACGTTTGCAGCAAGTCAATCAAGACGTACATACATCAGTTACTGCCACTCGTCGAACTCGTGAGCAAGATAATACTACCCGAGCAATTGGCCATCATGTTCGATGGGAGGCAGGACAACAGCACACACTACATCGCAGTGTTTGCAGTTTTCCAGAGGGATAACAAGGTCAATGAGGTGCTACTCGGTTTCTCGCCACCACTAAATGAGCAGTCATACACTGCTGAGTCTCATCGATATTTGGTGCCGTTCATGCTGAGCGTGTTTGACCGTTCACTTTCCAATATCTCCATGATAACTGTTCGACAAACAAGAAGACAGCCGACTTGATCGACGTTCCCTGTTGGTCTGTGCTGTTTACAAATCCAACCTGGCCACAAAGCGATACGTGAAGGAACAGCCTGGTGCAGAGGCTGCGATTGATTGTGTGAGCAAAATGGGCACAAAGGCGAATTCCATGAATGCCGCACATGCTCTTCGCGAACTCACCGGTCTTGTTGCAGTGCAGAACAACGATACACGCCGGTCGTCTACGTATCAAATGCTTGAGCGGTTTGTTGAAATCGAAGACGAGCTACGACAAGTACGCGACGTCAAAGTCCCCGTCACACCGCGATCGAGGTGTTAAGAGAGATTTCCGACCTTGCAGAAATTCAACTCGATAATGGTGGCTCTCCAGGACAAGGACGTGAGTTTTGCGTCGGCTAGGGGAACGTTCGACGAAATGCTTGAGGAATACCCCACTACTTCACGCAAGTTGTTTTGATCGTCCATAACTCAACGTTCGAGTCGGCTGCAAAACAAGAGAAGTTGTGATCTTTCAAGTCGTGAAAAAGCCCTCGTCAAGCGATTTGAGGTCCCACAGGAAGCCGAAGCACGACGAATCAACTGGGGTGAAAACATTCCGTACGCCAAGCTACTTGAAGAACGCAAACGACGGAAGTTGGAGCAAACGACCACCTACCAAGATTTGAATTTCATGCACGGAACCTCGGTCACCGTCGAAAGCCTTTTCAGCTCTGCTAAGCATGTCATGACTGATCTCAGAAACAGGATGTCCCCTGTCCTGTTTGAGACCTCTACGTTCTTGAAGGTGAATCGAGAGTTTTGTTGTGATTGCACTTCGCCGTCTGCTACTCTGGGTAGGCACACATCTTACGCGTGCTATTCGTGTGGCCTAGTTAAAGCGGTGCGAATGAGATGATCATTTGGTATCGCGATATGTGATTGGACGGATGGGTTCAACTGTCATATCATGAGATATGCTCATATTGGATATTCAATTATGTCCTCCCAGTTTGCATAAAGGAGTTAGAAGCTGATACTTTGCGAGGTTGTTTCTAGGACACTAGTGGATATTTCTGTCCGAGGAATTTACCTGATTCAATTTCAATTACTTTCAAATCTACTTCCTACTACTCACTTCACTACCAAGCCTCGTTCGCACGATCTTCACTCTCAATTGGTTATGAACCCAAGCTACGCCGACAACATTGACAAGCTCGTAGAAGACAACTACTTCCACTGGGAGTTCAACATTCAGATGAAGCTCGCTCGAAAGGGACTGCTGCCGCAGATCATAAAGCCCGAGTTTGACCAGGTGAGTGATCGCTCCACGGCGGAATGGAAGACATACGGTCTGAAGGCACTTAGTGTTATCGCTGGAGATGTGAGTCTCACGTACCAAGTTTACGCCCGTGGAGCGCTGACTGCTCCCCAGATCTACCAACGCCTGATCGACAATGCACTGTATGGGTTCTTGACGATCTCAAGATCCGGGGGTACTGAGGGTCCCGTGGATCTATTCGTATCAGGAGATCCGATGGACCCAGGATCCCCATCGGTGTTGAGCCCCAGGTCCTACGTCGACGACGACATCCTTGTAAACCAATTTTACGACCGAGTCGAGGATCTGCTGGACGTGTGCGACACATGGGGTTTGTCGATCAGTGTGGTAAAGAGTTTTGGTTACTGCGCAAGGTTGATTAATCGTGTGTCGAGCGATAGACTGGAGGCAAGCCCAAAGGATCTACAGGCATTAACGGATCTGCCGTTTCCGAGATTCTTGAGATCCATGCAATCATTCTTTGGGAGTTTGAACTTTTATAGCCGATTCATGAGGATTATGCAATCTACGCCGCTGTCCTATATGAACTGCGGCCCCAAAAGGGATCGAAGCGCCAGATCCAAGCGCCTGTACCGACTGTGCGTGAAGATGAACTTCTGGTCGTGAGTTTCGACGGATCTGCCATTGTCAAACGTGGCGGAGGTACCTGTAGCGCGATCGTGCGGAAGCTAGGTTGGGAGGTGATGAAGGGCCGATCCGACAACGCCGAAGGTCTAACTGTCAATGAAGCGGAGTACAACGGACTACTATTGGGGTTCAAACTGCTGAAAGATCTGGGTCTAGAGCGTCTCCTGCTCTGCAGCAATTCTATCCGCAATCCGGCAAGTGCGAGGAGAGATCGACTGCCGAGCACCGGTTCTGACCATACTGAAGCAGAAGGCCCTGAATCGGCTGCGAACTTGGCCAGATCACGATCTGGCTCATGTGAAGCGGGATTGGAACGGCAGTGACAGCGCTCCAACGACAAGGAGACGTAGATGTAACCGGCGAATCGGATCTTCAGGACTTAGTTACTCCGAATCGGTTGGACGAGATCTTGATACCAAGATCCGAGGATCCCGTGTCCGGATCTCGGCGGTGACGACTAGATCCGATGCCACACGCAGATCCGATCCGACGGTCCTGCATGAAGCGATCGTCCGAGGGATGCGCATTGACAGGATCCGCAAGGCACAGGATGAATAGGTGTGGATCACAGGCATGACGAATTATCTGATTGGGAACGTTGTGGATCTAAGCCAGGAAGAGTCGAGATAGTACGCCAAGATCTCGGCCGACTATGAGATCGACGATCTGGATCTGCTGTTCTACTGTCCACCTGGCAAGCGATCCGAAGCGGATCGTGACCGACTGATGAAGCTGGTAGTGCCGGAAGCTTTGCAACAATACTTCCTTCATCACTATCACTCGAGTCTAGTAGGCGGGCACTAAGGGATCGGGCGCACCTACGATCGGATCCGGAGCCACTTCCACTGGAGAGGCCTATTCCGGAGCGTACAGAAGGATGTTGACGAGTCGGTGGACTGCGAGACTGGAAAGGGAGGCCTACGATCTACGGGGAATCGCCGGGGAACGTCCAGGCGACAAATCCGTCCGGCTCATCGATATCCCGTCGCTGCCCAAATCATACAAAGGGAACACCGAGCTGTTGATCTGGGTGGGTCTCTTCACGGGTTTCGTGATCGCGAAGGCTAGTTCGTCCAGGACTCCACAGACCATCGCTGAATAGTGTGTTCCAACGATTTGGGGCTAGTGAGGTGATCCATCACGATCGTGAACCCGGCTTTATGTCGGGTTTCTTTCGCGCCATCAACAAGATCGCCAGTCAGCGACAGGCTATTGCATACCGGTCGCAGGCAAATGATACGACTGAGCGCGTGGTACAGACGTCCATCTGGACCAACGTGACTGGAATGAATATGCAGAACCTGTGCGATTAACACCGCCCCCGATCGGATCAGAGACGATACGGCCTTCTATGGCTGGGATCCGAGATCTACACTGGAGGCGACGATCCCGATCGGGAGTACCCGACGCCAAGATTGAGATCCTCGGCAGTGGCGCATTCAGATCCAGCGACACTACCAGCACGCTCGTGAGCAGGTCAACAATCGGTTGCGAGATGCGATCTCAGATCGAGCGGCCCAGCACAACGAAAACATACGTCCTCATCAGATCGAAGTTGGATCCCGAGTCTGGCTCTACCTAGATCGGGTGAAGGACGGAAGCTGGTCCATCTCTGGCATGACCCGTTCCGGGTGATCGAGAAGATCGGCGAGTTTGCGGTGAAGCTAGAGACGACCGGGACCAGGTACCATCTATTCCCTGTGGTGCATGTATCCCAGCTCAAACTGGTGAAGGAATTCCCAGATTGTCCCCATATCTGATTGGCCGCGGCAGGCGAGGATCGGATCGACTTTGACGAAGAACTTCTCCCGGAAGATAGCTGAATCCGCGATCTAGATCTGGATCAGTACGAGGTGGAGAGGGTCTCCAACATGCAGACCGGCAGCAGGACCAGGTATGAACGGACGTTCCGGGAGTTTCTCATACATTGGAAGGGCCGACGTGGATCGATGACGCGGATCTCAACTGCGGAGCGATCCTGTTCGAGTTTCTGCGAGATCGTACAGATTGCAACCGGGTCAGTCGCACGAGGAGTAGTGAGGCCGGGATATGTCATAACGGACGAGCAGATGTAACAGAATGCGGTGAAGAAGTCTGCAGGGTGGCGGCAGATCGGACGAAGAAGATTGTGTTTGATGTACAGAAACCGCCCTACCTTCTAATACCAGCGATCATATCAAATTATACTAGCGTTAAATTATTAAAGCACGACTGTGACTACTAGTAAAAGAGACGGCGGCGGTCTGCGCATCAAGCGGACACCTTCCTGCTGTAGCTGCTGCGCTGCGCATTCAGGGCAATTATCCAACGTGATAAATGGACCTACGTGCCTCCTTTTGCTCCACCCACGCCTCTCCAGGCGTGAGGATGGCACCTTTAGCGGTTTTTCTTGTACTAATCCGTCTCCGGCGTGCTTCAGAATGGTTGGAATGGTCTTTAAAGCTGACACTGGTGCTTGCTTAAGCTTTTGCTTGGCCCACAGCACTAAACCGGCTTGAATCATGTCTGGCCCTGCTGAGCTTTCTTCTGTTGCGAACTTCTCCTTCCTCGTTAAGCTCTTCCAACTTTGACAATCACTCTTCCCCGTTAAAACGAATAATTTCTGTTTAGCGAAAATAAATGTGTATTTGGAGATGATGATATTAGAAGTGAGGGCGGTTTCTGTTTATGCATAAATCAAGACAGGTTTCCGGGAACAGGGTCAAGGATCGAAGATTCTAATTGGAGATCTACATCGGGATCAAATACCCCCACCAGGATCGAAGACTCGCCCAAGACCTAGATCCAGCCAGATATCGGGGCCAAGGTCAAGATCTCCATAAGAGCCCAATATCCATATTCAAGACGAGGAAGCCGAGACAGAAAGAGCAGATATGGAGAGTGATATTAGCAACGGTGCATGCCTCCTACACCGGTGATCGACAACCTATCAGGAAGATCCGCGGTGAAATGGCAACTTACACGAAGTGATACCGCTGGACGGCAACAACTGCGTGTAGGAGGCGGTTGTGGAGAAGTGATTTCCGAGATCTATGCTACGCGAGTTCAAGACGTACGCGTCGATGTAGTGGATGGAACCGGTAAGTACCGGTATCCAAAGAAGTATCATGAACTCGTCGTTGCGGTCTGGATCTTTCTGTATTCACTGTAGAAGCAAGCAGGACCGTTAGTTTTAGCATCAGTTTGGAATTCGCCAAGGAATACAGAGTCCTTTCGATCTCACTTTGGTCTGCTGCAAAGGTTTTCCCCGCGTGGGATCGAGGAGAAGGACGGCGTTGTGCGCATGGAGCGCGCCGCCAGAAGAAGACACGCGATGTTCAAGACGTACAAGTGTCGATCAAGGGCAAGGACGGTGCGGTTCAACGAGGTGTCGGCCGTACGGCATGATATGCCAGTCGATGTTGGAGTAATGACTCACGTTGACAGCCGTGGAGCACGAAGCTCAGAGACGCGGTGGCAGCCAGGGGGCGTTGGTCGCTGAAGACCCGGAGGATCGAGCACGAAGATCACGAACAGTAGCTCGTCGATGCCTATTCATTCATTGGGAGCAGTGTTGTCGGTAGAACCGGTATCCGACCGGTATCCATCCTGATTTATCATGAACTCGCGTAGCATAGACGCGTAGCCTAGAGAATGAGACCAGTTTTAGCATCAGTTCGGAATTCGCCAAGGAATAGACATTCCTTTTCGTTCTCACCTCGGTCTGCTGCGGCCACTGGGCCTGAAGTCACCACATATATGACTTTAAACCATCGTTTCGTTTGGTCTTGATCGGTCTCTCCAACATCCTCTTCTTGAAGGGGGACGATGCGAAAGGTCATAGGGGCGAGTGGACATCGCACGTTTGGAAATGAAGTCCAGCTTCAATGCAATGGTCCGATAGCCTACACGCCGTAGACAAAAGTAACTTACACTAACTTATGCGTTACTAAAAAAATCTTGCCAGCTAGACAAGAGAAATAACTCCCCCGAGGAATACCATCTGACCTTCCGAATTGGAAAATGCACTCGGAAAGCATCCAATAAACGGCTCTACTTTCCGAGCATCCGTTTTGTACTCGCTGAAAATCCACACCCAGCGTCAAATCCAGCATATCATCGTCGTGGGAGGCGGCAGACGCGTCCATGGCAGCATCATTTGTAATAACGGCTGGCCCCCGTTTGAGGTTGATGAAGGTGTTTCCAAATAGTAGTGATATTCGAACTGCTATAGTCATTTGACAACGTCATTAAATCATATATTAGTGATACAGTATCTGCCTGAGTAAGGAACGCCTGATATATATAAGGGCAAAGGGTGTATAAAGTGTTTTCAGACCGACACAACGAAAGCTCGAACGCAAATGTATTGATTTAATTTAACATGAACTGCATGCTGGCTTTGTTGATTAGCCCGGAGTGGTTCCAACAATGCTGAATGGTCGCAGGATTGACATTTTGCCATGCCTCTTCGCACCACAGCAATGCCGTAAGAAGATCGACTTTGTGTGGATTATCTACACCTTCGCCTAGTCGATCCAGAGCTAGCATCATCTTTTGAGTTAATACATACCTTTTAACGCAGTGAATTATTCCTTGATCCATTGGTTGAATCTTCGCTGTGGTGTTTGGCGGCAGCTTTTCCACGCGAATATTGGTCAGCGTAAGACCTGTCTCGTGGTGAGAAGACGCGTTATCTACTAACAGTAGAATAGAGCGGTTTTGGCTTTGCATCTTTCATCCAACCCCACCAGCCACTGCTGGTACATCCACCCGGTCATCCACCCTTTCTCCGTGCCGAAGTACTCTAGGCTGACGGGCTTTCGCGACAGCCAGCGTGGCTTTGCAGCCGTGCCCAAATAGAAAATTGTAAGTTTTTCGGACCCATCAGCATTAGAGCAGATAGCCATCGTAACACGGGCCTTACTCTGTTTTAGAGCAGGCGCCGCGTTCTTACAAATCGAGCCGCGAGGCACCGAATTGTAGAAAAAAGCGCTTTCGTCCATGTTAAAAACATCTTTAGGACAGTAAGAGCCGATGATGCCCTTAAGACGCTCTATCTCTTCCACGGAGGCGTCTAACGCAATCGAGTCAGACTCGCCGTAAGCCCGACGCCATCGAAACCCGCAACGCTCTTGGAAGCGCCGTAGCCATGACGGTCCCAGGCGGGGACGGTGCTCTGGCGGGATCCTCAGCTTGGCGACAATGCCCCTAGCATACTCAATGATCATAGCACCAGAGAGGCTGACGCCTTCCTCTTCGGCGAGAAGCACAAAGTCGGCGACGTTCTCGTCTACGAGGACGTGCGTCGGGGGCTGGACTTGCTTGCGTGTCGCCGTCTCCACCGGTCGGCCCAGCAGCGCCTCACTTGAACTCATGATACGGGCAATTGTAGCTTTGCCGGGGGCAACCGGGAGACTGAACTGGTTCAAAGCCCACCGCGCGAGGTCATTGTACGACATGTTTGTCGCCGTCTTGGCCTTGTTCAAGATCCCCACCTTCTCCGACCAGGTGAGGCGTATGCGCTTGGAGTGGGGGGAGGGCATGGCGGCGTTGGAGGCTTGTTGGGATGGTTGGTAATTGGAAAATGAAACCTCAGATGGCAAAGTTGAAGTGCATTGGGAAGATCGCTAAAGCCCGCCATTTTTTCAAATGTCAGAACGCAAGTGATTGGTCAATACATGTACTTGATTTTTTTTTGGCTCAGTACCTTTGCTCATCGCCATCAGGCATGTTGAATATAAATTATACCAGGTAATTATTTGTACCCCCGTTCCTTACTCAGGCAGATTACTGTATCTAAAATTTTCAAAGCTGATAACCAAACAAAAACACTATTACTATAACAAAAAAATGATAATATAGACTATAGTATAGTATAACTATACTAATGATATCATTGCTACGTGATCAGGTGGACCACACCTTTTACGTTGCCCACATCATATCGTACTTACTACGTACGTTTGAGCCCCTCAAGAAGCACAGGCCAAAGCGAGAGAGAGAGCGACTGATGGCAGACGTCGAGATGGAAGACAAGACGGCGCTGGACGACGCCACGGAGCGCAAGAAGGCGCTGCTTGTGTATAAGAGCAACCTCCAATCGGGCTCGGACGATGAAGACGACGCCTCAGACGAGGACGAGGACGCGCCGGTCGGTCAAGGCTACGCGAGGCCCCCACCGACGATGAACGTACCCGCATCGCCATCCAAACGCCCTGCCGCGATGCGAGAGGAAGAGGACGAAGTGGACATGGACGAGGATGAGGAAGGAGGGGTGCAGGTGGAGAAGGATGACGATGAGTCGCTAAACGCGCCGTCCGACGACGACCTGGACAGCACGGCCACGCCCAGGCGCTCGGAGACCGACGAAGACGACGACCTGCCGCCTGGGAGTGCGACATCCTCGAAGGCGCCATCGCCGGCTCTGGATGAAAAGAGCAACGAACTGAAGAAGACGCCGGCGCACAGTGAGACGGACTCGGCGTCGGAAGCTGCTGTCAACCGCGCGCCGTCGCCCAGCCCCAGCAATGCCAGCTTTCAGCCCGTGGACGAGTCTACGACGCTGACCCTCAAGTCTGGCACCTCCAATGTGGGGGCCATTATCGCTGCTCGTCGCCGCACAGTTGCGCGTAAGGAGTGCGAGGCGTGTCACGAGCCTCGCAATGGACGACGCGCGCTGCTGTGCGTGCAGTGCAAGTGCATGTATCACTCGAGCTGTTTCCGGCAGCAGTTCCCCAAGCTCGCGCAGGGCGGCGCCAACCGCCAGTGGTATTGTCCAGAGTGCGAGCCTGCCGTCAAGAGTGCGGTGGCTGAGAAACCGCCCGTTAATAACACACCACGCAAGCAGCAACGGAGCGATTCTTCTGTCAAGGGTCGCAGCAGTCGTAGCTCCAAGTCTTCGTCTACAGGCCGAGGCAAGGGTGATATTGAGGACAGATCCGTGGTGGCGAGTGGCTTAACAGGTGCAGCAGCGGAGACAGAGGCGCAGCGCTTGATGGATCTAGCGTTGCGCGGCGGAAAGAACATCAACGCCTCAATACTAGAGCAGACGGGGGAGATGTTGCATATCGCGCGGACTCTCACTAAGGAAATCACAAGCGTCATGGGATCGAATTGGCTCGAAAACTCGTGTGGAACAGTCAACAGGAACATTGACAGCGCTGGCGCAGACAACAGTAACAGCGACGTCAAGCGTGAGCAGCAACAACAGCAGCAGCAGGTGGCGTCCCCGCCCCCACCTCCGTTCATGCTAGTCCCTACGTCGTCATCAACGCACGCATCTTCTGCCGCTTCTTCTCAAATTGTTGCGACAAACGATGTAGGTGCCAGCAATGGCAATGGAACGTGGAATAACTCAGCAGCAGCAGTATCAGAGAAGGATATTCTGCTCCGTCGTGTGCACAGTGGCTTGGACTCTTTGAAGCAATTACTAGAGCAGCTACAGGTTGCTGGTATCCAGTTCGAAGTTGATCTGATTAAAGAGGCGAAGGCAACCCCCAACCAAGACCGCAAGCCGGCATCTTCCAGTGGATCTAGGAAGCAGGCAACAGGAACGGCAGGTCGGTCCGCATCGGGATCCAAGGGAAAGAGCGGTGCCAGCCGCTTGTATTCGTCAAAGCAGATCCAGAAGTTGGAGGAATGGTACCAGCGGTCCTCTCGGCCCGAGTCTAGCGAGATTCACTCGATGTACCGCATCATTAATTGCCAAGAGTATGCAGATCCAGAACTGCAGCCTGAAGGCATCTCAGTGAAGCAAATCCGCATTTGGTTTGACAACCGACGCGCGAAGGAACGCCTCGACTACATGCGCTTGAAGATGAAGGATATTTCTACGACTGATATGGATGCCGACAGTGTCAAAAAGATGAAGGCTGCTTATATCGACGAGGCCAAGGAAGTGCTGGAGGCAAGAGTTTCTCGGATGCGTGAGAACGGACAGGGGTCTGGTCATGTCGTTGATGAGGCGGACATGGCTCTGATCGCGAATACCGCTGATCAGCCAATGCAAGGAAGAGCTCCTAAATCGAGTCCGGGCGTGTTGATGGGTATGACCAAAGATGGACTCGATAGGCCTTCTACTGCCTCTAGTATTCCGAAGAAGCGCATTCGAATTGACCATGTTGCTTCTGTGAGGAAGGCGCTCAAGGATGCTCGTGATGCTGGTAAAAGTGAAGAGGAAACCAAGGCACTGCGCACTGCAGCGATCGAGCGCGCGAGAGAGGTTGCATGTTCCTTACAAAAATGCGCGTACTGGAGCGTCCAAGCCGCTGGGAAAAGAGGAGGTTTCACACATCAAGCTGAAAATGCTGAAGTTGCTGGAGGAAGATGCTTCTGCCGAGGAAATCACCGATCTCATCGAGTTGCTGCTGTCACTTACCATCCCTCGTGCCGTACTGGTAGAGTCGGACCTTCAGCAGCAGTTGGAATTGGTTCTGATCGCGCACAAAGATAACAAAGAGCTTGTGCGTCAGACAAAGAAACTGCAGGAAGAATTTCATTCTATCGTGGAGAACGGGGACGCACCAGGCGTGGTGGCAGCAATGTCTGGGGAGACTGGCACCAGCAAGAAAAAGAAGGAGAAATCACGGTCGCTGCTGCTGAGTGTGGACACAGAATCTTTGCCTGGAACTCCTGGGTCGTCACCGATTTCAGGCCCAACGCCGTCGCCCGAGTCGCGGCGGCCACGTGTAAAGTTCTCCCTGGCTCAACTGGTGAAGCTCGAGAAGTATTTCCACAAAGAAGACACGCCCAGCAAGAAGAAGCTCGACAAGATCGCTGCACGGCTAAATGGAATTGCGTCTCTGGATCCGTCAAGTGATGCGGCGCAGAGGTCCATTGACTACAAGCAGATCCGGTGCTGGTTCTACAAGCGGCGGTCGGCAAACCAGCCACCTCAGGCCCTGAGTGGCGCGGACCTGCACATGGACGATGGCGCCTCGAGTTCGAGCTCCAGTGACACTGAGTCTGATGACGATAACAAATCGGAAAAGGGATCCAAACCCCGGTCGAAAGCGAACTCGAAGGTTTCTACCCCTCCTGGTAGCGGCTCCACAGTGAAGCGCAAAGCTCCTGCAATTGACGACCAAACCAGCGCGAAACGCCTTAAACAGGAAATTCCAGCTTCTTTCGCGCCAACTACAGAGAACAAGGAAGCAGTTAGCATCAGGAGCGATGACGACTCCACTGGAAGCATACACGCAGGGCGGATCTTCAACATGAAGCAGCTCGCAACCATCATCGAAGAGTATGAGAAGAACCCACGACCGTCTGTGACTCGACTAGAGGAACTGCAGAAGGTGCTGAACCAAGACGACCACACTGATGAGTACTCTGCTAGTACACTTGGGGTAACGAAGCAGCAGATCAAGACGTGGTTCTCCAATCGCCGCGCAAAGGAGCGTCTGGATCTTATCAAGATGAAAATCAAGGAGACTCGGGCAGGCCTCCAGGGGAGCAGTGGCTCTGACACCGACGGGCACGATGAAGCTGAAACGGCTGGAGTCGGACAAGCTAACGCTATCGACGGTGGGAAGCGAACTTTAGTTGTGAAGGATGACGACCCTGACGAGGCAGAGGATATGAAAATCGACGGATGAATAGGAGCTCAGTACATGTAGCTTTTGAGGCTCTAATGTGCTTTTACACCTTAGTCTATCGATGTCTCCTTGGTGCTTGCCCTAGTTCAGCTGAGGTCGACGGAGTTCCTCAATCGCGACAGGCAAAGCGACTGTGTCAACGAGTTTGACCATTCGATACGAGGACTCGACGGACGTGATACACTGCTTCAATGTCTTGCTCAGCCCTGCGTCGTCCAGCGTGTCTAGTTGACGAAGCAAAGGGAAAAGACCGCCATACTGTGTGAGCAGCTCAGCTGCCATCTCGTCAGTCAAGTCGCCCACCCTCGGAAGCCTTTTCCATTTGTGGCCACACAGCGCGTGGAAGTCCGGAAGCAGCTTGGGTTGCAACCCGAACCTTCCTCGCAGATTGCGCTCGCGAACGTATCGGCGCTTGGATGGCTGGTAGATCTCCACGCCGGCAGGAGGCTGATCGTCTTCGGCTTCTCCACTGTCACCGTCGTGCGCAAGCTGCAAAAATCGTTATCGTTGGAAATGACCAGCACATCAATGCCAGTGTTCGTGTACTGCTTCGAATAGGACGCGATGACGTCGTCCGCTTCCATACCCGCGCGCTTGATGCAGTTCACACCCGCCGCAGTCAGAACTTCCTTCGCATAAGCGAATTGCGGCGTCAGCGAGCGTGGTGTTGGAGCTCTATCGCTCTTGTAGGTTGGTTGCATGACTTTCCTGGTTGTGGGACGCTGTCTCGAGTCAAAAACGACCGAAATGTGCTCGGGCTCGTGCGCCTTGTCCAATCGTCGCAGCAGACGCATCAGACCGTCCACTGCGCCGGTCCTCACGCCGTCATGCTCGACAGTACACAGCGGGTCGTAGAAGTGGTAGAGCGCATTGTTGCCGTCCACCAGGATACTCTTCTTGCGCAAAACAGGAGCTTCTTCGGCCACGGCCGCCGTCGATAACGAGCGCCGGCAGTTGGCGATTCGCCGGTGGAGCTGGACACCTCTCATTGTTGTGACTGACTAATGCGAATAGCTCCCTTGTTATAGAGACCTTATGAAAGCTTTTAGTCAGTATCAGGAGGTAATTATGCAAAATACGAACTTTGTCATCACTTTCAAAATGGCGGAAAGGGAGTCGTTCTTGCCAGTGACGCGGCCGTCGCCCGGCGCCACGTCGGGCCGCATCTGCTCCGCCGTGACCTTCTTCCCGTTGTATGCAGCACAGCGACTGTTGTCGTGCCTGGGCTACTCGCATTCCGTCCGCATGCAGAGCGGCCGAACGTACGCGTTTCCGCAATGACGCACCAAATTCTATCCGACTATGACTGACTCTGTGTGTTTTGTGCCGTAGAGTGGTGGTGGGCTCAGAGATCGCGCAAGGGGGATTCTCCTTCGTATATAAAGCCAGAGATACCGACACAGGGGAAGCTTTCGCGCTCAAGAAGGTTCTATGTCAAACCGACGAGCAGGTGCAGCTGGCGAAGGCGGAGATCAAAGCGCACAAGGCATTTGCCCACCCAAACATCATGCCACTCAGTGACTACGCTGTGGTATCCACTGGACCAGAGACTTTTGAGTATTATATGTTGTTCCCGTTCATGGAGGTTCCGTCTCATTGCTGCTTCACTTAGTATGTGGAATTGGAAATGGGCACTGACTTTCGCTTGTTGGCGACAGAATGGGACGCTACGTGCTATGATTGACACTGCAATCAGGTACGGCCAGTGAGTGCATTAACTGCAAATGAGTGGATTGGTTTTACTGAAGGCGTCCTGCTTGCTACGAAAAACAGCCAAGACGTGCGGATTCCAGAGGGGCAGATTCTTGACATGTTCCTCCAGATTTGCAGGGCTGTAGCTGAGCTGCATTCCAAGTCACCCCCGCTCGCACATCGTGATATTAAGGTACTGACTGGCACCGACTCTGTGAACTGTGCAATAGTGCAATAGAATGCTCTTTTAACTCGTTCCTTCCTTTTGCAGCCGGAGAACGTCATGCTGTCGGACGAGGGCGAGCCGCTGCTGACAGACTTTGGCTCCGTTACCACGGCAGACGTCACCATATCCAAACGCTCCGACGCGTTGCTGCTGCAAGAACTTGCAGCACAACAGAGCTCGATGGCTTATCGCGCACCAGGTAAGCGAGCCGAACTTTACCCCTTTTGGCACTATTACTACATAAACTTATCTTTTTTCCCCTCTGTTCTACACAAAGAGCTCTACGATGTGCCGGACAACGCACACATTTCCAGCGCCACCGATGTATGGTCGTTGGGCTGCTTGTTGTATGCCATGGCATTTGGGTACTCTCCGTTCGAATGCTCCTTCTACGACTCGGGCGTCGTGCGCGTTGTCGAGTGCACGTACTTGGCGGTCATCGGGCCGATCAAGTTCCCGAAGAATTGTTCGTATTCGCCCAAGTTCTGCGAGATGATTCGGTACGTCTACAGCTACGAATCGCTTTGTGAGGTATCAACGGCATCAACTAATAGGTTGCTGTGCCTACTGTTGCAGGTGGATCCTGACTCAAGACGCGACTTTGCGGCCCTCCATATTCGACGTGATTGAGCGGCTCCACAGTTTGAACGAGTAATTGAGTAACAAAAAGCAGTTTGCTAAGCTTATGCCGTTTAATGGTATTAACAACTAATCGAACGCCATAGCATGGCACGTTGTCGCCTGAACTGAAGTTGCAGCGCCGTGAAACTGTTGCATCCATATTTTGCCAGCAATTGTTCCGTTAATGATTCCAAACAGGTTCATACCATGGCGCAGCGAGCTGGGATTAGACCCAGCAGCACTAGATAACTCGCTGGTGAAGAGAACGCTGTAACCCAGCGATACATGCACCTAGGTACCGGTACCTGCCTTTGGTCTTGCAGCCTCCTGGAAATCCAGGACCCTGGAATTGCCGTTGATTGCCATGATCACTCTGGCGAATTGGTTTAAACCAATCAGAAACTAGTAGCGAGCCAGATGGTGAACCCTTGCCGCAGTGGGCAGACACCGACGTTCAAGAAGGACTTCGCTTCCACCTTCATCAGAGCCGCCCGAGGGGATTCATCAGCGCGCAATGGCCGTCGGCAAGTCCAAGGGAAGCGCGAAGCTGTCGGAGAAGGACATGGAGCAGCACCGCGAGTACATGAAGAAGTACAAGATGCAGTCGAGCGACCTGGACAAGCAGGAGATGCACTATAAGGACCATTACGAGCTGCTGGGCATCCCGCGCGACGCCTCGCACACGGAGGTAAGTCGACAGCTGCGTAAGACGTGAATAAGCAGCTAATGCGCGTACTAATGACCACCCTGTGCTCGTCCTAGATCCGGAAGGCCTACCGCAAGCTGGCGCTCAAGTGCCACCCAGACCGGAAACCGTCGGCCGAGGCGCTGGCGCGATGGGAAGGCGTGCCGGCAGCTTACGCTGTGCTGTCGAATCCGAACGACCGCATGGAGTACGATGCCACCCTACCTACGCGCGACGCGCTCGTGGAGTTTTACCGCTCCTATAACCCGGCTAAGCTGGACAACGCCACTATCCAGACAATCATCGACGGCTGGTACGGCCGGGAGGTGGAGCTCTTCGAGATGCTCAACGCCAAGTACGAGGTAGCCCCGCACCAAGGCACCACCAAGGCAGCGCAGCGTGCGGCAGCGATGTCGGTCTCCCGTGAGAAAGCGCACAAGATCGCGACGGACAACCAGACGTCCAAGTCGAAGGACGCCGCCAACGCGGAGATCACGTGGACGGGCACCATCGGCTCGGCTTTCTGCTGCAAGAGCGTGCTTTCTCGCATGTTCAGCACCACTTACTACGAAGTGGACACGACCAGCCCAGGCTTCCTGGCGGCCCATGGCGCCTCGGACACACCCGGCCAGGCGATGCCTATAAACCTGCAGTCCCCCGCGACACCCTCGCAGTTGTCGCAGCCCGTAAGTCCGGAGTTCGATCCGCCCGCTGAAGCGGACAACTCGTCCACGGCAACGACTGCTGACGGATCACCGCTCAGTGGAGACGACAGCTGCGCAAGGTCAGGGAAAGGCTTCAGCGCTTCACCGCCAGCGCCGCGAGCGGCCCAATCGAACATCGCGGTGGCTAGCTAAACTGCTGCAGAGGTAGCGGCCACTTCGGGTTGCTATTGACACGTTTCACATCCTTATTGGTGTCAGGGTAGATGCCGAATAAATTATCAATGTGTTCCAAGTAGTAGTGTATGCCTACGTCTGCAAACGAGTCCTCGCAAACTGACGCGATTCAGTAGTAGTAGTAATAGTTGATGGTGTGTCGTCTTCGAACCGACGTCGCAAAGGCCGACCTACGCGAAGTCTGCCAATGGCTCCGAGGAAAGAGATAGCGACCACGAGATAGCTGCTCCCTTGCTCCACTCGAGCTCCGATTCCTTCATCCAGTCGTTCATCCAGCTGCACTTCTTCAAACTCGCTTGAGTACATGGTTTGAGAGAGGAGCCTGCACTTGGCGTACCAGACAGCCCACCTTGTGATAGATCCGTCAAAGCCAGCTCCACAAAGGCGGATGGGTCATTCCATTCGTCAGCACTCAGTGGGGAAGGCGACTGGTCCATTGGAAATCCCTTGAGGAAGCTGAGTGCATCCTTCATGGACGGAGCGCTCGTGTCCTCTTCGCCTTTCGCTTCCAATTTATTGTCAGTCGTATCAACTTCGACTTTCACCACAGGCGTGCGGGCGATGAGACTGGAAACCGGAGGCAGCACAACTGGCGCAGAGGTGTCGACTTCCTTGTTCGACTCTGGCTGCGGAGCGATTGCCGCAGTCTTCGGGGTGCTGTTCGTCGAGACGGTGGTAAACGCCACCTTCTGCTCGATCTTCTTGGCGAACTTAATGAACTCACAGATCCAGTAGTCTGCCTCGGCAGCTTTGAGCTCCTGGATGTTGAGGTTGGGCCCGAACTTGCAGCGGTACTGGACGTGCCAGTAGTAGTGGTTGCGCAGGTTGGAGATCTGCTTTTGGAGCTTCACGTGCAGGTTGTAGCAGTAGTTTTTATCGCGCTGGTAAAAGAAGTTCTGCTTGCCGATGGCCTGGCCCACGTACTTTTTGGTCACACGCAGCGGGTCGCACTGGAGCATGTTGGCCATGAACACGCGCAGATGCAGCCCGTCCGCGAGCGGCAGAGCTCCCAGCTTGAACTGCTTCATGAGCAGGTCCGCGTACTTGTGCTCATCGATGCTCCACTTGCCCTTGCGCGCGCCAGTGTTTGACCGGTTCTTGCTCTCGCGGAACACCAGGACGTTGCCCACGGACTCGTCGCAGACTTCGCAATGTGTTGCCGGCCACGAGTAGATGCAGCGCGGATGGAAGCGGTGGCCGCAGCCGTCCAGCTCCAGGATGGCTCCGCAGGACTTGCAAGCCTCGCAACGCGTCGAGTTGTCGCCGTCGTGTGCTGTGGCGCACGGGGAAGCGGTGTCTGCCAGTGGATTCATTATCGCTATTGACAACGTTGCTACACGAGCGCAAATTGAAGAGTGAGCCATCGGTGTGTGTGATCAGAGTGAGAACGTTCTTGAAATGGAGGCTTTAGATTGGATGAAGGAAAAGCATAACATGGCCAATCACAGATATATACTGTATTAACACATATAGTAGGCTATTACACAGGTCGTATTTTGACAAGCTAGTACGGTAAATCTACTTTAGGTCTGTACAGTAGTCATCGGTTTAATTACGACCTTTGAAGTAGCTTAAACATTTCTTTATGCAGTATCATGGCATAGGTTAAGCTATGTCAACGGTCGTATTTATTCGATAAAGAACGGTAAGTCTACTTCTGGTACGTACCGTAACACGTCGTTTAATTATGACCTGTGAAGTAGACTAAATCATGCTGTATTAAAGTACCTAGTGTTGATTGGTCAAATTTATGTTTGGTGTGCGCCCACATAATGGTACGGTGTGCAGTGTGTGGCCGCGAGCATTCTGTTTGTCGACCCCCTGCATCATGATCTCGCGCGTGGGGCTGTCCGCCGCTGCTAAGAGCGGCTCTGTAGCTCGAGCAGTACGTCCGCCTGCATGTACTGCAATACCGTCGAAAGCGCTCCTTCTTACTGATGTGTTTTGTTTGTTCGTGCCGAAGCAGCTCTCGACTGCTACCGCTTCGGAGTCATACTCGTTCGTCCAGGCCCGTTCTGAGTACCGCAAGGAAATCGCGTCGCTGCGTAAGGACTTCATCGAGGAGGAGAAGCGTCGCAGAGAGAAACTTGCGCGTGATGCAGAGTACGTGGCTTTTAAAGGAGCAGCAGCAGCAGTGTTGGACGGAGTTCTAATTGGTTTTCCTATCTGTCCAGGGCCCAGCGCTTGAAGATCATGAAGGCCAAGGCGGCCCGACTAGAGATTAAGCGCCAGCAGCAGGGGATTCGCGCCAAGGAGGTCGCTCGCGAGAAGGCCATCCACGACGAGAATGTCAGGTGGGTCTTTATTTACTCTTGGTACACTTATTTACCCAAGAGCACGACAGCTGATGGTGTCTTGATGCTTTCCACAGGAAATACTTTGAGGAGAAGGTGGTGGTACGCCAGGAGCGCAACGCCGAAGTGGAACGCCGTCGCGAGGCGCTTCTGGACTCACTGCGTCAACAGAGCGGCAAGTGGACGACCGAGGAGAACTACACGGAGAAGCTCAAGGACGACGTGTTCGTCTACACTCCGCAGCATATTTCGGTCCGGGGCTCGTTCGACCCGTCGAGCACGTCCGGAAGCGCCGTGTCCTGGCTGGAGAAGCTCCAGCGTATGAAGCCCGCTGGTGTGCAGGACAGCAGCGATGAGGTGGCTGCATCTGCCGTTGCATCCGCCGCTGACGAGGAAGATTCTACCTCTACTACGTACGTCTCCAGCGACGACGAGGTGGATGCGTCCAAGCCGGAGAAGGAATAAGCCAGCAAAACTGGGAGCGGCGATCTGTCTGTCGTTCTCTTTCTCGTTGGCACTCAGTACACACTACCTAGACACTTACCCTATTGTATTATTTTCCTTTTTGATCTATCTTCCTACCAGAAAAATAACACTAAAAACTGTCGGTTGAAGATCTTTTTCGTACTTAGCGCGAGAACGCAAGGGAGGACGAAATCTTAGAATCTTTCAAGCGGTGAAGCTCGAAGCGAAGCAGCAGAAGCGGATTGAAGAGCGATGGTGACGGCGGAGCAGGCCTTCAAGGCCAACACAGCGGCGGTGGTGCGCGACTACTACGTGGAGCCGCGGATTGGTGCGTCTGGCGTTGACTGTGGGGCCTCCAGGGCTTGTGCAGCTTCTATTAACTGATCCGCTTGCGATCTTCCTTGATGCGCAGATTACCGCACCATTTCGGGCGTGAACGGCCCGCTGGTCATTCTGGAGAACGTCAAGGTGCGTTGCACGATGCATCAACACTCGATACAGCAACTCTGCTATGGTTTACGCTAATGCGGCCTGTGTATTTCTCTTTGTAGCTGCCCAAGTTCGCCGAGATCGTCAACCTGACGCTGGCCAACGGCGAGAAACGCCAGGGTAAAGTGCTGGAGGTGCAGGGCAACAAGGCTGTCGTACAGGTGTTCGAGGGAACGGTCGGCATCGATAACCGCCACACGCACTGCGAGTTCACGGGCGATGTGCTGAAGATGGCCATCTCGGAGGAGATGCTGGGCCGAGCCTTCAACGGATCCGGCAAGGCCATCGATGGTGCCCCTGCTGTCGTGGCTGAGGAGTACCTGGATATCGAGGGTCAGCCCATTAACCCGTCGTGTCGTGACTACCCCAAGGAGATGATCCAGACGGGCATTTCGGCTATTGACGTCATGAACTCCATCGCTCGTGGACAGAAGATCCCGCTGTTCTCCGCCGCTGGTCTGCCTCACAATGAGGTATGAGGCGCAATCATGTTATTGTCTTGTGAGCAAAAACTAACTGGATTCTTCCTTGACTATTTCAGATTGCCGCACAAATTGTGCGCCAGGCAGGCCTGGTGCAGCGCAAGGATGTCATGGACTCGCATGAAGACAACTTCGCCATTGTGTTCGGCGCTATGGGCGTCAACATGGAGACGGCCCGATTCTTCCGTAACGATTTCGAGGAGAGCGGATCGATGCAAAAGACGGCGCTTTTCATGAACTTAGCCAACGACCCCACCATCGAACGTATTGTGACGCCGCGTCTGGCGTTGACCACGGCCGAATACCTCGCGTACGAGCGCGACCTCCACGTGCTTGTCATCCTGACGGATATGAGTTCGTACGCCGATGCCCTTCGTGAGGTGTCTGCCGCCCGTGAGGAGGTGCCCGGACGTCGTGGTTACCCCGGTTACATGTACACGGATCTGTCGACGCTGTACGAGCGTGCTGGCCGTGTGACTGGCCGCAACGGTTCCATCACGCAGTTGCCCATCTTGACCATGCCCAACGACGATATTACCCACCCCATTCCTGATCTGACGGGCTACATTACGGAAGGACAGGTACGTAGGACTTGCGTTGTCTTGATGTACGAGTGAGTACTTAAATGGTTATTGTTGATGTTGCTGTTCCCGTAGATTTATGTGGATCGCCAGCTGCACAACCGTCAGATCTTTCCGCCCATCAACGTGCTGCCATCGCTGTCGCGTTTGATGAAGAGTGCTATTGGCGAGGGTATGACGCGTGATGACCACAGTTCCGTGTCAAATCAGCTGGTAGAAAACTTCAATGGTGGGCGCTTGCATCCTTCACTATTGACGGTTTATTTGTTTGTTGTGCTTGAACACAGTATGCCAGTTACGCTACTGGCAAGGACGTTCAGGCCATGAAGGCTGTTGTTGGTGAAGAAGCCCTTTCGCTGGAAGATCACCTGTACCTGAAGTTCACGGACAAGTTTGAGGGCAAGTTCATCGCCCAGGGCCCGTACCAGTCGCGTGATATCTTCGAGTCTCTGGACCTCGCATGGTCGCTCTTCCGCGCGTTCCCAAAGGAGCTGTTGAAGAAGATCCCGAAGAAGCATCTGGACACGTACTACGCGCGTCGAACGCAAGCGCGTGAAGAGAAGGAGGAGGTACGTCTTGGCTTTCAGGATCTAAGGGAGTCTGCTGATATCTGACGTGTTGTTTCGTCGCTTGTAGTAAGTGAGCGTGTCGGAAGTGTTTGCGCTTTCCCCCTAGGCTGGGCGACAATGCTTGCAGCACTTGTTGCTGCAGTCGTGGCAGTGGAGAAAAACTATCGGCGAGCGCTCCGGCACTATACAGTGTCTCCTTTCCAGCCCCGCATACACTCTCTCCCTGTTGCTCCAGACGTGTTGAAGAACTTCCAAGTAAAATGAGAGCTGCTTGAAAAGTGTTTAAGTTACTTGTTTGGTGGTGTTGCCAACCGGTTGTTTGCGCCTTCGCCTCCTGACTGTCGGCGGTTGTTCTGCAGGCTGCCACTCGGGATCTGTATGTTGCAGCACGAGACGACACTGCCGCACACTGAAATGCCGCTTTCGGCACGATTCACACATTCGCTTGAACTCTGGTGTCTTAGCTGCGCAATGAGGCATTAGTCGATGCATAGAACGCAAATGAAAGCAGCACCAGAACTCACCTGGCGGACGAGCAGGCACTACACTTCGAACTGGTAAAGGTGTCTGCAGCTGTGGCTGCCACTGCATTGGCACGACTCCCCCAACGGCTGGGGCATTGAGCATCAGTGCTGGCGCCCCAGGAAAGGCAAAGAGCATGTTGAACACGGAGTGTGCGGGCGGCAGAGCGATCTTGGGGTTGTTTCCGACTGAGCTCGGCTTGATCTGTTGACCGGTAGTTGCAGTTGCCATGGGGGAAGGAGGTATTGGAGCTGGTACTACCAAACCTGGAGCTGCTGCAGACAACGCTAACTGACTGGCAAGAAGCAAATTCATAGGTGCCGTAGGAGGAGCAACAGCCGCTGCTGCGTTTTCTTTTGACGCTTGCAAGAACGCAGCAATATGCTGGTGCGCTCGCAACTGGTTTGCAAGAGCAATCCCACCACTGCCTTGCTGTGCTTCCTTCTCCCCTGGTTTTGCAGTAGCGACCTCCAACATGCCGGTTGCATTGTCGTTCATGATCGCACTGACGCCCTCCTCTTCCAGCACCTGATGTCGAGATTTGATCCACTGCTCTTTCGACCGCTGGATCTCGCGCACCTTCTCTCCTGCCTCGATAGCTGTGAGTAAAGCACCGCGTTGCTCTTTCTTCTTTGACGGGGGTTTCTCTTTCACTATATCTGATTGCTCTGCAGTAGCTTGTCTATCTGTAGATTCAGCTGTCAAGTCTACCACCACAGGAGTCTCCACTTCCTCGCTCTTCTGCTGCAATGGTAGTTCGAGCATCAGACAACCCACCTATCAATAATTAAACAATTTACGGAATATCCCATACCATCGTGGCAGTAGTACGGCAGCTGGAGCTGCTGTCTGCGTTGCTGTAGACGCCGAACATGGAGTCAATGAATTCGGCCATCTCCATCAAGTCTCGGTGTAGAATGCGCTGGTAGCTGCAGGTGACAGCCAAGTAAGTTCTTTATTTTGCAACAACGCAATGAAGCAAAGCAACTCACGCGATGAGTCCGTCCATGTCTCCTTCTGCTTGACTCTCGGCCGCTGCCACGATCATGTCCTCATTCACGTTGAGCATCTGCATACACACAGCAACACGTGAGCATTCACAAGTGCGACCAGATGAACGCATACGGAGACGCGTACGTCTGCAAACACGTCGGAGATGGAGGACGCGCTGCCGTCCTCGTCGTCCGCAGGCGAAACCTTCCAGCGCAGGCCGCCGGCGCTGGTCATTCCTCCACTGTAATTTGCATTTTGCATTTTTGGCGCGAATAGAATAGGGGCAAGGAACCAGCCAATCATATAGTTGTATTTTAGGGAACCTCATCATTCACACGTCGAAGTCGCTGTCCGAGACGTCCTCGTAGACCCACTGGTCCTCGTCACTGTTAAACAGGTCTCCTTCTGGAGAAGAATATAGCGTGTTAGCATCAGTATAGTCCAGCGCTCAGTGTGACCGCACCACTGCAAGTTTCCCAGTCCAGCATGTCCGCAGCCAGTCTCTTCGTCTGTGAAGCCGCTGGCTGTTTCTGTGTGGTGGTCTTCTGCCTTTTCGCTTTCGGTCTGCTGTTACTAGGCTGTGCGTTGTCCTTCCGCTTTTCCTTCTCGCTAGACGGCGCCCACACATGCGCTTGAGTACGTGATCGCAGTGATTGACGTGGCGCATCCTGTCTAGACTGCGCGTCCGCCAGCTCGCTGATCTGTGAGAGCACATTCAGTTGGGACGCGGGCGACAGCAGCAGCTCACGCGGTGGAGGTGGCGCTGGAGTTTCCCTCGAGTCTGTACGTACTGATTTTCAGTATTCAGTTTAGCTTTTTTTTCTACTCTAAAGTGCATCAGCCGATGCCCGTACCTTGCTGGGGTGCGGGCGCTGCAGACAACTCCTTCTCCTCTACAGTATCGTTCTCTTCACCCTCAGGTGCTGCCCAAACGCACGGGGACAGGGGCGAATCCTCGCCCAAGACCGTCTCGACGTCGCTGTCGCTAGGTGGCATCGTCAATCAAGTTGAAGTGAGTAAATTCTCGTACTTAAGTGAGAGCTGTGGGTGATAGATTACGCGCTTCAGCTTTTAGAGAGACGCAAAGCGACACAATCCGATCTCCCATGGAGTTGCGTTTCCGGGGCAAGAAGAACGAGGGCGCGGACACCGTCGGCTTCTGGTACAGTAGGCAGCTCTTTGTGTGCATTACAGTACTGGTCTGTTGGTTCTCACTGCGTCTTGTAGGCTGTGCGAAGGCCTGAAGAAGCGCCGCGTGCAGGGCAAAAAGACGCAGTCGCTCCCGGCTGCTGCGGCCGAGTGGGAGCTGACGCACGTGCTGGAGAACGAGGAGACGCACTTCATGAACGAGTCCACGGGGCTCGTGGTGCCGCGAGACAAGGAGATGGGCAAGTTCATCTCGGAGCGAGACGTGGTGCGACTCTGTTCGACGGAGGAACTGGACGCGCTGCTGCTGAAGTTCGCCACTCGGGACCAGGACGTGGCGGAGGAGATGATGCACCCCAAGGCCACGACGCCCATCGGCGCCGCTCTGTGAGGCCGCTGTGCTCTTGCTCTGCAGCTAAGGGAACTTGTAAACTGACTTTGCTATTGCGCAGGTCCCGACTGAAGAAGATCAGCGTCACAAACCCGACGCTGAAGAAGCTGCAGAAGACGCTGGACGAGCACACGAGTCCTCACTCTGCCTCAAAGACCAGTGAAGTAGACCCACTGGACCAATTCCCAGAAGTGGACCCGATCTTTGAGAGCGGAGAGGTCGAGGAGATCACGGGAGACACTGGAAACGCCCCCAGAACCTGTGATATGTGCGAGGTTTCGTGGCCGGATGACGCGTCTGGCAGCATGTACCGCTGGACGAAGCTGGGAATTGTGACGCACCAAGGCTGTGCGCAGTTCACGGCCGACGTTTTGGCGCAACACCCAGAGATCTCAACTCGCGACGAGTTCTTGAGCTTGTCGAAGACGCCCGTGTCGAGCCTGAACAAGCCTGGAACGTTTCACGTGACAGTACATCGAGCGATGGAACTACCAGGGACACAACTGATTGGGAAGCAAGCTCCTTACGCCAAGTTGTCGCTGCTTCCGTGGAAGGAGCCCATGCAGACGAAGTACGTGGAAAACGGCGGACGCAATCCGGTGTGGAGCAGCACGCACGACAACGCCATGCAGTTCTCGCACATGTACAACAGCACCATCACACCCATCCCGCTGCTAGAGGTCGAAGTGTACAACTACAACTACCTTGCTGACGACCAAGTTGCGTGTACGTTGGTAGACATGAGCCCTCTGCTCCGATACCCGAATGTTGAAGCGAAGAGGTGGTTCACGTTGTCCTCTCGAGCCCTGCTCACTCAAAGCACTGGACAGCCCAAGATCATGCTCGCGATCAAATTTGTGCCGACAGAGGGGGAGATCAGTACTACAAACGCCCACAAGTTCCGAGTTCATCAACTCAAATCTATCGGACTGGCGATACCAGTTTGCGCAGTGTGTACGTCCAAATTGGTGCTCACCGATGCTCTTCTCTGCTTGACTGACATCTTTGTGCTCCGTTCTAGGTGACCGATCCATCATGAATGCACTGAAGAGTATCTGGGGCTATCGGTGCGAGCTGTGTGGGATTGACGTACACAAAGGCTGCATGATGAAGGCGACAGTCCAGTGTGAGTGTGTCGCCCAAGAACTACTGAGTGCTGGGCAAGAGGAGAAACAGCATGGAGGCTGCAATTTCCGCGTACTGAATGATGGTGTGCTACGCCCCGCGGGGGAGCTCTACGTGAATTTCCGCGGCTTACACTTGTGCACCAAGCACTGTCGGGACGGTTTCCATGCGAAGAATATCTTTGAAGGCGACACGTACTGCCGTCTAAACTTCGACGGCATTGTGCACGAGACCAGCCCTGTTCTCAAGAGCGCTGACCCAATGTACATGGAGAACTTGTGCTTTAAGGTCCGTCACCCGAACTCGACCTTCCGCATCGACGTGATCGACTTCAACTCAGACCAGTGCATTGCTCAACTGAGTGTTTCGCTTTTCCAACTTCTCCAGCGCGAGGCAGACAAATTTATTCGCACCAACTCATTGCTGAAGAGCTTACGAGACCCACTGCGCCACTTGAGTCTGAACAATGAAGCGAATCAAGCTGCAATTAATGATTCGTGGGTGGCTTTACCAATATTGGATGAGAAAGATCACTATACACTATCGCCGCCGGTAGGATCAAAGCTACAGCCTGGTGAGAAGCTCGGTTTTGTGCTTATTGACTTGGAATACGTGGAACATAAAGAAGACTTGCTGCGCGTGCGGGTGGATAACGATTCGTCTCTGCTGGAACGAGAGGACAAGGAGTTTTCGGTTGAATCCCTGCGAATTACAATCGAGCGGTTTGGTCGAGCAGCCAAGTTGTTCCAAGGGATCGACGCAGAATACGCCAGTGTGATTTCGTGGAAGAACAAGAAGAAATCTGCTGTGTTCTTCACTGCGTTCGTGTACGGCTGCGTCTTTGCCGACTTGGAGTACGCTTTATCTTACATCTTTGGAGGAGTCCTGATGTATATGCTGTATCGACTGCATCTTCGGCTGGAAGGAGCGTTTGTTGCGCGCTGGATTGGCTACGAGGAGTACGAGCGTGAGCAAGAAGAGGCTCAGAAGCTGTACAGACCCCTGGCAGACTTGCGCGTTGCCGTCCACGAAGCTCACCTCTCGAACGAGACAGACAGCCTTCTTATAGAATCTCAGTCACGCATGAAGGACGTTTCGTCGTCGAAGCTTGGCTTCTACGTTCGCATCAAGTATCGCCCCAATGATAAGCAGTCTGAGCCTGGCGATATGGTGCTGATACCTTCCGGCTACGAAGAGACTACTGTCGCCTGGACGAACGTAGTGGGGAAGAGCCGGAAGCCAATTTGGCGCAAGACTTCTCTGCTAGATGCAGGCACCATCACTGCTGCAAAGCTCCGGAAGACGCTTCCGTTCAGGAATTTTAACGTGTCTTGGCGGCATGATTCTCGAACTTGCAGTTGCGACCAGTGTGGTGAATATCAGAGAAGCCTGATAGAAGAACCACAGTCTTCGGCTGCTGCTCCGACTTGTGGCGTTGATCATCACGCGTACTACTTCCCGATCCCACAAGCTTCTCGCAAAAACTTCTCTGGACGTGATGATTTGGTGCCGTGGTCGTCGTTTCCTGGTCTTCTGCAGTTTGATTTGTGTGTTTCTTTGAGCGGAGAAGCAAAGGAGACGCCAGATTTGATCGCTGCCAGCGCCACGCTTCCCCTACGGAGTCTCCTCGAAAGGGGAGGCAATGGTGAGCTGCTGCTTCCGCTTTCTTCGTTCTCAACACCCAATGAGGATGATGACGACCCCATTTCCGAAAGCCTTGAGAAGCCAGAGGGGGATTATCTGCTGGTTCGCGTTGAGCTTCGAGCTCCCGAGGACAGAACAATGGCATCGAGCAACAAGATGCTGCAGAATGAAGCCTGCGATACGCAGGAAGTGAGAGCTGCCCAACCCGTTCCAGCTCGAAAGAAGCGGCCTGTGAGCCATGTAGACCGCAACTTCTCGGAGTTTGTGTGCGAGAGTATGGTGGAGAAAGAGAAATCAAAGATCATCGGCGCAAACCTCTTCGACGCGTTCTGGAAAGTGAAAGACACGATCGGACAGCTGCAGAACGAGATCGGTCGCGCCTGCGGGGCCCTCGCTTGTGCCGACAACTTGCTGAACTGGACGCACCCGTGGAAAACAGCGACTGCTTTCGTTGTGGTGGCGATGATGGCGATAATCTTCTCGGTTGTGCGCGGGCGTTGGGCGATTCTTGTCTTCGGGCTGACGGAATTTGGTGCTGTGTTCGTGGATGACGCACCAACGAGCAAGCGTGTGAGGAAGATCTTGTGGAATTATCTCTCCTCTCTGCCTACCGACCAGGACCTCATCGAGTTGTACGAGCCCGAGCGTAAGGTTTACATGGAAAAGCGCAAGACGCAGCTAGAGGAAGACGAAGAGACCGCCGTACGTCTTCGCTATCACGCGCTCTGGATTGGCAACGCCTCGTCGAAGGCCGAGGGCGATCGCAGTGCTAAGGTGCGCTATATCGTAGTGATTGGTGGGTGATTTGTAGTTGCTCACGTCGTGTTTGTGTAGAATTGCTTCGTGGTGTATCGTCCGTATCGTTTTCTGCTTTGGAGAAGCGAAGATGACGCTGAAGAGGGATCTCAACCATATTTACAGTTGGTGGTAGGTTCTGTATGCGGTTGAGTTGGGGTTGACGCGTTCGGGTGCTTAGTTGTGGTGTTTTCTCATGTGTGGAATAGTTTGGCAAGCCACAAGCCGTGACGGACAAGAGCGATGGGAAGGTCTTTGCCTTCAACGTTGCCGGAGTAAATAACAGCGGAGGCGAGGGTGAGTAGAGTGCAACCTGCTGAGCTGTAGCGCCGATAGTACTAATAGTGCTCTTGCGTCCTACAGAAACGCGTGTGTTCACGTTCGAGTCGCTGGACAAGAAAAACTCGCTCTTGGACGCAGTTCGTGCAAGCTGCAGACTGTAGAATTTCAGTCGCTGCTTTGGATGGTAAGGGCCTCTAATTTACCTACGACGTGATCTTCTAGCTCTGTGCTGCCTCCTAGTTCTCTTGCGACAGTCTCTAGTTTGCTGTCAATCTGTTTGAGAACCTTCTGCACAATCTGTCGCCTCCCAGTCCTGTAGACGATAGCTGCACTTAACCGGTTTGACGCACTCTGTTTCAAGAGCTGTTCGTCCTGTTTAGCAGTCCCCCACCCAGCTATCGTCTCTGTCAGAAGACCTTGCAGCCAGTTCATGGCATCGCGCAGTGCCCTTAGCCCAGACAGTTCATCTCCACTGTCGTCCGCCAGTGGGTCCGCAATTACCGAGAGGAGGCCCCGAGGGAAGAGCTCGTCCAGTGAACTCTGGCGGTCGATTCGAATCACACGCTTCATGAACCGCAGCTTCTTACCGCGAGGGCCAGCCCGATCTCTCGCGATCTCAATGTCCACGACGTCCCATTCGTTACCGGGCAGTGAAAAGCCGTAGTCGAGCAGCAGTTGGAAGTTGGAGCGACGGCCGTACGAGTTGAAGACTTCCTCTCCTTTTGCAAAGCTCGTAGTAGCCGACGGATAGAGACGGAAGAGTCCGTTGTCGTCCACGTTAAAGTCGTACTTGGTGGCCACGTTGGTGTGGTTGAGGCAGTCAGCGAACGGCACGAGCGCCGTCCACGGCAGTCTCCGCCCGAAGGTCCGCGCTTGGATGGTTTTCCACGCGAACTTGAACCTCTCGAGGCTGTAGAGCGTCGGTGGGAACTGTCCCGGGTACTTCTCCTGCAGTCTATTGATCACCCGCCTGTAGTAGACGTCGATCTCAGTTGAACGCCGCGCCGCCGCAGCCACAAGTTGGTCGTCGTGCAGCTCTCGCAGCTCCTTCGCTGTCCAGTCCTGCACGCTCTCCGGGTAGGGCAGAATGGCCAGGTACGGGTGGAAGAAGGAGCCCTGGCCTAGCAGAAGCTCACGCACGATGAAGAGCGCCAGCACGGGGTCGTCACGCGTGAAAACGTCGCGGTTGTCCGTGAATATGGGGCCCAGGTGCGGATCCTGCCAGCACAAGTCCTCGGAAATGAGCAGTTTCTGGGGGATGCACAGCATTGGCTCAAGTGTCGCGATGTCTCCGATTGCGACGGCACCTCGTAGGCCATTGGGCGTCGTGACTGGCCACTGGAGCTTAGGGAACACGGCGCCATTGTCCTGCAGCCACTGCAGGAAGAGCTCCTCGAGGGACGCCATGTATTGACAATTTTTGCTATTTAAACTGTATTTTAAAATATTTCCCCCTCAAAATTAACGGTGCTGAATGTTCCAAGGGTTGGCGTTCTACCTGGCGCCAACGCTCTCGAGCGAGGTGAAGGCGGAGCTCAAGCGCCTCATTAGGAAGAATGGGGGTGTGGTGGCCGACAGTCCAAAGGGCGCCATGCAGCTCGCGGCCTACGACAAGCTGGACCTTCGCCATGCGAATCGGATATCCACCGACTTCATCAAAGACTCAGTGGCCTTCCGAGCTCTGCAGGACCCTGCGAAGTACTCGGCCAAGATCTTCACGACGGAATTAAAGCAACGAAACTACCAGAAGCGAGGCGAAAGGGTCCAGTACACGCTGGGAGAGGACGCGAGGATGCTGCACTTTGCCCGCATGAGGGACTGGAAGGCGATGGGTTCTGTCCCTTTAAGTGCGTGGGAGATCGCAGAGAGGGACGGAGTGACGTCGCACTCTGCTCAGAGCATGAGGGAGCATTTCCGCAAGCAGCTGATGGCCAAGACACCAGTGGAGCAACGGATCCTCTTGGCTAAGGCCGCGGTAGGCTTCTACGTTGTGGGTGTTAGTACAAGACAGTAATCGGTAGACTGAGTTGATGTGGTTACAGGCGACTACACGCGCTCGACTACTGGAGCAAGAGGATGAGGCTGAGGAAGAGCAGGAGATGGAGATGCTGGAGTCATCTAGGGCAGAACCATCAAGATCAGCAACTCCTGAGGCGGTGACAACTGAAGCGAAGGAGGTGGAAGGGCAGAAGTTGAGCAGAAGGAGAAAGCGATCCCGTAAGCAGATAACTCCACTCCAGATCTCACAGCGGATTCGGACAAGCGAAGGAGATTCCAATGAGGACATTACATCTCCAGTCCCTGTATCGACATCGCAGCCTTCGTCTGTGACTCGAGTTGAACTGGCTATTGTAGCTGTGACCACGACACCCACGACTCCAGCGTCTCGGTCCACCTCCGCAGTCTTGGGAAGATCAGATCCAAGCACAGACGACCAGAGTACGGAGAAGCAGCAGCAAAAGCGCAAGAGGGACACCCCACCCAGCGGAATCTCCAGCCAAGAGTTAAGGCCATCGGTCCAAGAAACCGTCGAGAGTGATTCTGAGGGTGAAGGAAGAGAGATCGGCGGAATCTATTTCACAAGCGCTTGGACTACGACAGTCAACGACCGAAGCAAACGGCGTTTGTTGCAGCAATTCTTTGAGCCTCCAAGTCGATCCGAATCAATCCCCAATGAGCAGATTGATGACGTTTCCAGTGCTGCCCACAAGGAAGACGGTAGCAGCGAAACGAGCAGTAGGTCACTGCAACCAAGAGTGCAAGAAGCGACAGAGGAGGAAACGGACGTCATAATCTGTCAGCTCCAGCTCGACACGCATCAAGATCTGCAATCTGTGGTTCACGCTCTGTACTACTTCAACGGGGACGTGGAGAAGGCCAAGCGGTTCTTGAAAGGAGCTTCACCACCCGACATGTGGTGTCCGGGAGATGATCTGCTGCTTGCAAACCTGGTGGCAGACGAGAGGACCGACCTCCCAAGTGTTGACGAAGCTCTGGCTCGTGGTGACTTTGCGTCATTGCAAGAGCCTCGCAGCTCGGACGCGGTTTTGGAACGCGTTAATTTTTTGAAGTGATGGCCTCAAGAGGTAATATATGGTACGTGCACTGAAATCCGCGTGCGTGGCGTTCGTCTAGCAATATTCTTGGCTTCCTGCTCCGGTCGAAGCGGTGTCGGACTGTGTGCGTCGCGCTTCGAGCCACTGGTACAGCCACTCGTACGTGGTCAAACCTCGGAACGCAATGTAGAGGTGGAAGGTGCCGAGTACCAGCAGGAAGAAGAGCTCAAGCACTGGCAGGACCGAGAGGACGCACAGCATCACAGCTCGAGTCTTCTTGCCATCGTCTTGTCCGGGTGCTAGCAAGCACGAAATGGCGTAACCCGTAACGATCTGCTGAGTGAGCAGCAGCAGCGTAGAGCACGACAGGAGCCCCACGAACAACGGGTAGTTGCGCGTCCCAATGCACGTGTTGAGGTAGATGCAGTGGTGGTCGTAGCCAGGGACGCACTTATTGCATCGGCCGCAATGCCTCGTGTCGGACGTGAGAGCGAGGCGTCCACAGTCTCGACACGTTGCCACGACCGGATGCGACGTCAAGAGTTCTGGACTCGCTTTCACGTCGGACGCGGCGCTAAGCACAACAGGCGGCACAGCAATTGCCTCCTGGTCTTGAGGCTGCGTCGCCTGCCGTCTCGGTTGTCCCGGGTCGAAGCGCGAGATCTACAAAAGCAGCAGTAGGCAGGAACAAGCATTCAGTACAGGAGTAGCAGTAAAAGCAGCTTTGCAGGCTTCGTACAATGGCGAACAGCAGGGTGGTAATGGCGAACTGCACGCTGTAGAGCGGCACCACGGCCGAATACACGAGAACAGGCAGCTCCTGCACGCTGAAGCCGTAGAAAACCACCGCCGAGAGCAGTTCAATGGTCACCACCTGCACGTAGTACGCACGTAATCCCAAGCTGAGACCTCTTCCATTCGTTTTTGGCTCCTGCACGGACGCACCGCAATCTGCGACGGGTGCAGCGGAGCTTCACAGCCGTGACGACGAGCAGCCCCCGACGCCATTCCGGTCCGCTTCAATCGAGAAGTCGTACTTAACAGCGGCCGGAACGACTGGAAAATGAAGACGGACGCCGAGCGATCCCCGACCAGCGGCGACATGCTCCAGTGCGCGGCCAAGACGACGCTCTCGCGCGCCAACGCGCTCTTCAGCAGGACGCAGACGCCGTGTTACCTGCCCACGAGCATCGCCGGCAACGTACCGCACTTGACGCCTGACAATTGCAGCAAAGTGCAGGACCTGACGGCGCAGGTGGTGGACTACGCCGACATGTACGTCTGCTACTGGGAGCCTCTTTGGCTCGGATACGTCGTGTTAACTACAGTATATGTAGCTCGAGTTTGGTGCAGTTGGCGACGGACACGAAGCGGCCTTTTCGAGATCTTCTGAACGTGAACGACTACGAGCTGGTGCTGTCGGCTAGAGACTACATCAGCGAGTCTGTACGTGAGACTGCGCGTATAAACTGAGGGTGCAAGACAACTGACTGTGTCTTTCGTAGAACCCACCGAGCTCCAAGGCCACAGGATTCATGATCGAGACGAGCGGAGGCCGACGCGCCGTGTCCGCTGACGAATTCATGCGGGCGACGGCGCTACTGCAGCCGGAGCTGGTGGTGCCGCTCGCGGATGAAATCCCCATCAAGAAGGGCCGAAACCGGCACCGCGCTGCTGTGCAGACGTCGCTGGACTGGCTGGATGCGTGTCAGGCTCTCAATACTTCGCGTACGCCCATGTGCGGCGTAGTGGTTGGCGGAAACGACCAGACGTTGCGGCGGATGAGCGCTGGCGAGACGTGCAAGCGCGACATCCAGGCGGTCCTTCTAAGCGGATTACGACAGTGCACGGACAGATCGAAGCGGCTGGAGCTGATCGACGCCGTCGTGAGCGAGATCACTCCAGCGTCGCTTCCCCGAGTCATCACTGGGATCGGCCACCCACTGGACGTACTAGACACCGTCAATCGAGGCATCGACGCCTTCGTGTCGCCCTACCCGGCTACAGTCACTAAGGCGGGCTCTGCGTTGATCTTCTGGATCAGCGACGAGGAAGACGGGGGCAGTGGCAGTGAGCGCAACGCAGAACGAGAACGCTCCGGTGGGGTGCTGCACCTGCGTGAGAAGAGGTTCGCAACAGACTTCGGGCCGTTGATGGCGGGCTGCGACTGCTTCGCGTGCCAGAAGTACACTCGAGCGTACATCCACCACCTGCTGAACGTCCGTGAGATGCTGGGCGACATCCTGCTGTACCTGCACAACTTGCAGCACTACTATCGCTTCTTCCGCGAGATCCGAACGGCCATCAACACCGACCGCTTCGTCGCCTTCCACGGTGAGTTCAGTACGAGGTTTCAAGAGAAGGAGTCGACTGCTCCGCCACTTATTATCCCTGCGGCTATACAAGAACGGAAGCGTAAGGTCGATGAAGAGAAAGTGGCGACTAAAGAGACCAAGGCGAAAGCCGCAACAGCCAAGCACGAAGCTGCTATGTTGAAGCGTGCTCGGCCGTTGCAATAGATTGCAATAGATTGCAGCGTAGACAATATTGTGTGGCTGCGACGTGTGATGCCAATCAAAAGTCAAGTGACCTTTCGTGCAAAGATCCGAGCGCTCGACGCCGTTGGTTTGCTTGTCATTCGCGATCCAAATCTTCTTGTGCTTGTCAATCAACTGCCAGTGGTTTTCGTACGTCATTCTGCATTCCGCATAGTGGGCGACTGCGCAGAGGAAGCTTTTGGAAGGCCTCAAATATGAGGCGATTCCTGGTGTTGGTACTGTTAGGCTCGAGAGTCTCTGCAGACAGCTACCTCGCCGATCCATTTGAAGAAACGAAGTCTGTGGCCAATGGTCATGACTCTGGAGACCACAAGGCGCTTGCGTGGCAGATGGACGACAAGTTCGGACAGATTCGAGGATCGAGTCCTTTCGTTGAAAAACCCTACGCACTAGTCGACGTGAAAGAGACCACCAAGGCAAACGCACCGTGGCGTGCTTCGACCAGCGAGAAGGCGAGTGAGTCATCGCCAACGGTGAATCAACCAGTGGGAGTGTCGTCGGTTGTAGTGCCGTGGAGTACCGGCACTTCGACGAAGTCGCAGACGGATGATCACCAAGCAAATGCCGAAGGAGGTGCCTATAAATCCGATACAACCAGCAGTGCTGTCAAGGCGCAACCAGTTCTGGGCAACAACAAGACCCAAACGTCAACTGATGAGGTAGGACAAGTTGTGAAGGCGTCTACTCCATCTAAGGTGAATGAAAGCCAAGCAATCGTCCCCCGTGATGCGAACAAAACGTCCGCAGACGTCTCGCACGAGGAGAAAACCAACTTCACAAGTGCGAACAGCAGCTCTCCATACCGTGATAAGCCAAGTTCGTCACCGGTGAACGATAGTTCCACACCAGATTCCGTCTCAACTGCATTGAAGCATGGGGTAGACGTATCGTCGGTGAGCTCCTCGTCGAAAAATCGCACTCTCGATTCGATCAAGAATTCCACTGGTGCGGCAATCACCCCAGCGATCGAAAGAAATGAGACGGCATTCGTTGACAAGCATGACGGTGAAGGCATGGCTCATGATTCTTCTGCAAGACGTGGAGATCACAGTGGTGGTGGCGTTTGGAATGATGGACGCAAGAACCAGGATGAGCAACAACCTGGAGATCATTCTGGACCCCGTGATACTAACGTGACGTCGCATGAAGAGCCAATCACTCAAAGCAAGGATCATCCGGCCGCTTCATCACGCGAGAAGGTGCCTGCTTCATACGGGGGGACGGTCACCTCGGAGCAGAAATCTCCTTCACATGGGTCAAAGCACGAGGGTGGAGTAGAAGTTGTTATTGTTCCTTGGAGAAGAGGGACCTTGGACACGAAAAACGTTGGAAACGAGGGGGAAACTGGGAATGGTGGCACGTTTGGAGTTGGAGCAAAACTTTCTGGCAAAAACGACGAGAAGCACGAGTATGGTGCAGTGCTGCACGATGAAATGTGGTATGCGCCTATTGACAACAAAACTGAGGATAGCAAAGCGAAATCTCGTCTACCTTCCAGTCCCGAATCAAACCCACCACCCGACAAGACAAGTGACCTATACGACCTCAAAACCAGTTCCACATCCAAGAAAACTACTAGTAATTCAACTGAGCGCAATGCGACAGCAAATGCTCAATATGGCGAGCAGCCAAGCACCGAGAAGGCGAAGTCCGCATCGTATCCTGCTCCAGAGGAAGTGAAGCAGGGAGGGAACGTGGCGACGGTGGATGTTCCTTGGGAAAGTAGAGTTTCCAAACCTTCAGACTCGAAAGCGCATGTATCCGAGTCCGCGTATGGTGGAGACTTGGGACGTTCGAACAACGGGAAACCACAATTGACCAGGGATTACACAGTGGATAAACCTCAGGGCTACGTCTTAGACAATGTCGTCCCGTGGAGTGAACAGCATTCGCTGATTGCTCGAGGCCTTCAATCGGAGCCTGAGGGTCAGCAAACTGGTGAATATCCTGTCGAAGAATCTAATGAAAACACTGAAGCCACGGAAGGACAGCAACAACCTGTCGAATCCAATGGTGAACAAAGTGTTAAGGCGTCCGCTGCGGCTAACGACAAAGGTGCGCAAACTGGTGAGCTCCCTGTTGAGAAGTCTAACGAACCCACTGAAGCCACGCAAGAGCGTCAACCTGTTGAGTCCAGTGGTGAACCACGTATTGAGGAGTCTAGTGAAAATGCTGCAGCTAAGGACAAAAATCAGCAAACTGGTGGGCATCCTGTTGAGGAGTCTGGTGGGCATACTGAAGCCACGGAAGGGGAGCAGCAACCTACTGCTTCCTCTATTGCAGCTAAGGACGAGAGTCAACAACCAGCAGAGCGAACTGGTGGGCAAGCTGCTGAGGTATCAAATGAAGTCAAAGACGAGGATCAACAACCTGCAGAGCAAACTGTCGGGGTATCTGGCGAACCCGCACAAGTTCAGGAAGAGGGTGAACGACCCAGTGACCAACCTTCCGGTAATGCCACAGAAATCAAGGACGGGGTGATGACGACAATGAATGTCAGTGAGGAGAACGTACGTTGGGACCAAGACGACTGTGATCCTTGTGAAGTTCCTACCCAACCGCCAACTCTTGCTCCGATCTATCCCCGGGGGGATGATGACTTCAAGAAGTACCTGCCCAACGTGACTGAAACAACGGAATCTTGGAAAGACCTGACGGAAAATCTACCACCGAGGACTCCCACCAAGACCCCCAAAACGAGTAGCCCGGACCACGATGAGTTCATTCACTGCACGAAGATCATTGGGAATTATGGGGAAATCTACGAGTGTACAGCAAACGCTACGGCGCCGCCGACTCCAGCACCGACGCAGCCGCAACCAGACAAAACCTGTATCGACGTTTCCGTCGAGGGAGACGCAACGTACTGCATTGAAGGGTCCATTTGCAGCGGATCAGGCAGCTTCCCTGCTGGTTTCTTGTGCCCCGTCAAGGGTGACGTCGCTGTGAAGGACTGCTGGGGCGACACGTTGCCGAGCTGGACCAGTGTGGGCACTTGTGTGGCTCCGGTTAATGCCACTTGTGCGCGGATCAAGACTGGTGCGTGGGGGTGCGTCTACGGCGAGCCCAGCAAAGCCACGGACACCCCTGCAACGGAGACGCCAACGGAGACTTCATCGGGAACGCCAACTGTGACGGAAGCCCCTACAGAGCCACCGTATGAAGCGACCCCGGCTCCAACCGTGCTGAAGACAGAAGCTCCAACAGAGCCACCGTACGAAGCGACTCCGGCCCCAACTGTGCCGAAGACAGAAGCCCCTGAAGCGACCCTGCCCCCAACCGTGCCGAAGACGGAAGCCCCAACAGAGCCGCCGTACGGAGTGACCCCGGCCCCAACCGTGCCGAAGGCGGAAGGCCCCGAAGCGACTCCGTCCCCAACCGTGCCGAAGACAGCAACTCCGGGACCAACTCCAGCGGTGACCAAGTCAAGTGAATCACAAAAGCCCACGCCAGCTCCGTCGCAGCCGTACGGCGCAACGCCAGCCCCTACGAAAATCTCTAGTCAGCCAACTCCTACACCGGCAGTGACAACCACTAGAGAGGGAACGATATACCCAACGACGACCGGAACCACGAAACCAGCAACCTCCACGACGACAGAGCCGGAGGCCGCTACGTCGACGCCGGGTACGTCTACAGGAAACGACGCATATGCGAACACCGGCACATCCGGGGCGGATGCCAACAATGCTGTAGGTGCGTCAACCTCAAAGGGCACCGCCTCAACTAGTTCTAGTGGCTTGAGCACGGGAGCCATTGCAGGAATCGTTATCGCGTGCATCGTTTTTGCGGCTTTCATCGTGGGCGCTGTGCTTTACAAACAGCGGTCGATCGCTCGCCAGCGAGAGGAGAATCTGTTTGCCGACTTGAGCGCCACTGGTGGACGTCCACTGGAGACCGACTACGCAGCGATGTAAGGCAGTGATCATCGACTCCAGTCCGTAAATAAGTAGCAGTAATACATGCGTGTATCATCCCAGCCTTATCACTTTTCGGCATCATTGTTGCTCCTCGGTTTCCTCCTGCTAGAATCCATCCGTGGCTTGGCCATATTTCGGCTTCGAACGGGGTCTCTCGAAGCAGTGGGGACTGCCTTCATTGCCGAGCCCCTACTTCTAGCCCTCGCTGCAATTCTATCGGAGGATGGCGTTCGACTGACAACGGAAATTGGCTCTTGCTGCTTCAACAGATAGTCCAAAGTGACTCCGCGGGCGGTGAGGGCTTCCTCTAGACGGTTCAACTGTGTTTGAGCCTCGGCTAACTCGCGCTCTGCTTTTTCGGCTCGGGCTTCGACAGCATCAGCCGCATCTTCTGCGAGCTGCCTCAAGCGAGTCTCCTGCTGCTGAGTCTCTTTCGCCGCAACTTCAGCTTGCTCTGCTTCTCGTGTAGCGGTCTCAGCAGCGAGCAGCTTCTTCTGCATCTGGTGCATGGTGCCCTCCAACTTGGCGAGACGCTGCGCTTCGTGATGTAATTCGTCCTGGTGGTCGGCGTCGATATCGCAAAGCTTGCGTTCGAGCTCTTCCAGCCTCGCCTGCAAGTTCTCCCTCTCGTCGGTGAGCTCAGCAATCTGGGCTGCACTCTCTTCTAACCTCTGCTTGCTCGCTTCTTCTTCGCGCAAGAATGCCTGGTCACGTTTCTCCAGTTTGTTCTGCCACACCTCCGCCACGTCCGCCCGCTTAGCCTTTGCGTGTTCGAGCTGCTTCTTCAGTTGTGGCAGCAGCGCCAATTGGCCTTGGAGCGTCTTCGCGCAGCGTGCCAGCTGCTCGTTCTCCTGAAGCGCTCGTTGGGCTTCGTCCTTCTTCTCCTTGAGCATCTTCTGGCACTTGCGTTTGGTCTCATCGGCGACGAGTTTGGCTTTCCTCAGTTCATCTCGCAGAGAAGTTATCTCGTGGTCTTTCCCCTCGAGATCGGCCGTCAACTGGGCAATTGCCGCTGCATCTTGAGACTCGAGATCGGAGACTCGCTGATGAAGCCTGGTTACGTTGGACTCCAACTCCGCGTTTTGAGCGGTGAGGGCTTGAATTTTCTGCCTCAACTTTAGCTCTATAGCTTTGTTGTTATTTGACTTGCTGGCCTGGTTTTCTCTGCTGGTACCCCGTGCCGATTCTCTTCCAGGAGCTGGAATAGAGTTCTTTTGAGCAGCCAAACGCAGTTCCTCTTTCTCCTGACGCAACAAGACGAGCTCTTTCTTCAGCTCTCGAGCCTCGTGCACTGCACGCCTCATCGTACTCTCCACAGCTTTGCGAGCTTCGATCTCGGAACGGAGTCGGCATTTTACCAGGCGCTGCGAGGGCAGACGGAAGCATATTAGAGTGTTAGTTCTTGTCACCTTCAACAGAGTTCTGCTGCAGCTGTATCAACTCGCCTCGACGTCCTCCTCTTGCTGCTTTCTAGCGCTGGCTGACAAAGTCGACATGGTTGTTTCTTGTCTTGCACTTGCTTCGTTGAAAATGAAGCCTTCTTCTTCCGCTTCTCCAAACTATTTGTGCCATCATCGCTTCATCCTTCTCCGAGAGCTGAAAATAGTCGATTGAAATGGGCAGCTTTTCGTGCTCGTATCCAACAGCGAGAACTGCGTCTTATTTGCTCCCGTTGGCTAAGTGAGTGCGCTGCTGTGTCCGTCATGGCAATGAATGCACCCCTCAAAACGAAGGACGAGTTTCAGCTGGGAACGGATCGTGGACCTCCGTTGGTGTATCTGGATCTGAGTGTGGGCGATCAGCCTCCGCGACGTCTGCACATCGAGGTGAGGCCTGGAGTCCAGACACTGGATGTCGTTAGCGAGCGTCGTTTAACACAAATGTCAAAGCTCACTCCGTTTGTTGCTGTCTGCCGTTAGCTCTTCCATGAGGAGCTCCCGATCACGACCGACAACTTTCGCTTGCTCTGCACAGGTTGAGCCTGCGTTTTAAGTAGTTAGCTACATCTCGCCTTTGCATTTACAAGGCGTGTGGGCTTACTGCTGCAGGCGAGCTGAGGGGTAAAGGGAAGGTGAAGGCGTTGTGGTACAAGAACACACGCTTCCACCGCGTGGTCCCCGGCTTCATGATGCAGGGTGGAGACATCACGCACGGTGCAGATTCCACAGTTGAGTAGATTGTGCAGGCACAGCATGACTCAAACACGTTCCTTGTTGCCGGGTGATATACAGGGAACGGAGCGGGTGGGGTGGCTGCGCTTGGGACGGCCCTTGACGACGAGGTGGGTCCGTTATCACGGCGTTATGCGTTGGGATATCTGTCTTCACTGGTGCTTTGTCGTATCTGCTGCTGACTTTGTTGTTCAACTGCTGGGACAGAGCTTCCTCTACAAGGTTCGTCTTCTCACTGGTTTCCTGCCATTCCTTCCGTCTGACTGTGTGCGGTGCAGCACCAGGTGGGGGCAGTCGCCGTGGCGCACCAGAACTCCACCAACCGGTCGCAGTTCTTCATTTGCTTCGGCGCGGTACGTCTCGCTCTAGCTTGTTTGTTGTTGAAGTTGGCAGAATGATGGTCACTCGGTTGATTGCAGCCCAGTTGGTTGGACGGCAAGCACGTGGTCCTAGGGCAGGTGCTGCGCGACGATCTGCCGCGTCTGGCTGTGTTCGAGGCGGAGGGATCTGCGTCCGGTCGCCCGCTTAGTCCCATCGTGGTCACGGACGCCGGCCAGGCGAGTGGCGCGGGGTTCACGCCGACTGCCATGCAGCGCAGCTCAATCGCGACAGAATAATCGGAACACGACAGAAATTAACGAATTCAAATTTCGGCCAATGAACGGTTGCCAACTCAAAATATCTGGCGGCATCATCTAGACACGGTTAATGCACTACGAGAGGGTTTTGCTGATACTTCTGCAATCATCATGACATGCTGTATCCGCAGCCCATGCCTTAGTACAGGATAGTGCACAGCCGGGCCTGCTTGACTGAAAGAGCGTCGTCGCTGTTTCCCATTCCCACTTCTTCCACCGTCGAGCTCACGAGCAGCCGAACTGTAGCATACCGAAGTACTGTAGTCATCGGCGCCATGGCCCGACCGGAGGACGAGCTGCTACTGGACGACTTCCTGTTCCAGGAGACGGACAACTTCGCGCTCCCACTGCTGGACTTCGACCCGGATGACGCGCTGCTGACGCCCTCTGAGCTGGCCATGAGCCAGACGCATCTGCAGCAGACGCAGCTCCTGCCTTTCCCTGCTATGGACAGCGACGTCGACCACAGCAGAAGCAAAAGTCAGCAGCCGCCCAGTCCCGTCAGTACTGACGGCGGCAACACTGACGCTGAGGTGTCCACGCCCCCGCCAGCTTTCGTACAGCAGCAGCAGCAGCAGTCGGCGGTTTGCCCTTCAGAAATGGACGTAGCCTCGTCACCTGCCGCCAGAGTGCCGCTGCTGAGCTCTTCGATGACAGCCCATTCGCCTCTGCCCAGCGACCAAAAGCTACTGACGTCTAGAACCAGCAACAGCCACAGCACCAATACGACAGCATTTCCCACTGCAGCCAGACCGACGCAGCTCAGTAAGATGGTACCAACGCCAGCACTGACATCGTTTCCAGGTGCGCTGCCGTACGCCATGCCGGTGGCCTATTTCCCGCCTGCATTCACTGCCAACCAGAAGAGGCCGTTGCCACAGGTTCTACCTGGAGCCACATCTCCGTCGCCCTCTATTGCTACTACCGACGCCTCTGCCTCTCCTGCTGCTACTTCCACCGACAACGACCCGAACGCCAAAAAGTCAAAGCGGGAGATCCGCCAAATGAAGAACCGCGAAAGCGCCAACAAGAGCCGCTTGCGCCGCAAAGCGCAGCTCTCAACGTTGACGACGGAGGTGACGGAGCTCAAGAAGAAGGAACAGGAGCTGCAGACGATCATCGCCGGCCTGCGGGCGGAGAACAAGTCGCTGCTGGACCAGAACACGTTCCTGCGCTCGCTGGTGACGAGCTTCAAGCAGGAGCCATCGTCGTCGCCAAGTGGCCACCAGATGGCGGCTGCGTTCGCGTCGTTGCCTCCGCCGGTGGAGCAGAGCTGCGTGGCTCTGAACATGCTGGAGAGCGGCCAGAAGATGGAGGTGGACGAAGAGCCACAGAGTGCAGATGTGGACGTGGCCATGACGCGGCCAGGCAAGCGGCGGGCCGTGACGTCCACGCTGTCGACGGCGAGTCTGGCAGTGTGCGCGTCGGTGTTCGGGATCACGATTTTCGCCGACTACGACGGCGGTGTAGTGGACTCGGGCAACATTCGCAGCGTAGGCCGCGTGCTGCACGAGGCGCAGACGGCGTGCGGCATGGAACGGTGCTCGTCTGAAGCGTCGACGTCTCTTGTGGGGTTCGTGGTGACGGCGGTGAGGTCATGGTGGCAGTTCGTGTCGTCGTCGGAGTTGGTGTTCGGCGTGCTGTTGAACGTACTGTCCTTCGTTGCCATCGTGGTGCTGTACCAGCTGTGGCAGTCGCACTCGGAGGGTGAGTGGTCCTGGAAGTGTCCAATGTCGTTGAAGCCCGAGCATCGTGGTGTTCGGCGCCAAGCACGCTTTTTATCAACCAGTTCTACGTCTCATGACGAGAAGAATCAGACCGTTCGTGCCAGGAACTCGCAATAACCTCGTTCTCTAGTATTTATTCATGGTATTACATAATAAAATGTGCAGTGCTGATTTAAAATCCCGACTCACCACCATCAAACACCATCGCCGAAAAGGTAGCAACGACGCATATTGTGCCAAGGCTGATAAATACACGTTGGTTACTACTTTGGATCTACGACTCTGGTTCAGCTGAGACGTCTTGCTCTGGACACTCCAAACCAGTCTCCTTCTTACAGCTAACGTTCTCCGACAACGAGGAAGGAGAAATTGAAACAGGTGATTCATTGTGTCCTGCTTCCCCTGTAGAGCTTGTACTAGTGCGGTCAAAACTGGACCGCATTTCAATTGGGTCGGCCTTGCTAGGATCGTCCTCGACATCACCTTTCGTTGCGTTTTCTGACAGAACCAGCACCTTGGACTCCACAGGTGAACCGTCCCGTTCGAACAGAAGCATGACAGCCGCTCTCCCGTCGCTCGACTCGTGAATTAGGTGGATACACTCCTGGAAAAGGTCCAACGGGTTGCAGACACCACGAGAACGCGAGGCAGTCGTCCCAATCACACTCTCATTGAGGAAGTCTGCAAAGCATTGCGTCTGCGTGAATTCGCGCAGGAACCGCCGGTTCGCTGGCATTGCGTTACAGAAAGAGTTGTAGTCAAACTGCACAAACAAAGCGAGCGCTGAAGAACGGCGTCGCAACCGGCCATATTGTTCTGGTGTCGGGAGTGCATGCTGTGGGCCCAACATGTCGGATTCTTGATGGTGAACGTCAATGTATCGGTGATAGTCAACGAAAATACTGCTGAACATAGCGGCAAAGGCCCCACGCAGCGTGTCCACCCACGGAAGCAACTGGTTCTCGTGCACTGTTTGCAGGGCTGAAACCAGGGACAAGGCTTGCAGTCGCTCCGCAAAATGGCAGGCGTTCTCGTAAGGGAGTCTCGCGTTCAGGAACCGTAGGCGGATTGGGCGGCTTGCACGACGCACAAAGTCGATCGTTTCTTCGAACGTCAGATCTAATGTGGACTGACCATTGATCCCAATCAAAAAACTTCCAGCGGATATTAGACCAGAGCGCTCTGCTGGTCCTGCTAGTCCATTGTGAAGCCGTGGCAGGGCCTTCACCACTGCAGATCCCCCCAATTGCCGCTCGGGGTCGAAATTACTGGCTGCTAAAAGACGGAGATGCGTGGACTCGAAGGTTATTCCAAGCTTGACACACACACATGTTAGTTTAGAGGTCCTTACTTATTGACGGTTGAGTACGTACCGGTCCTGCATCAAACGTCAGTTCAACTTCATTGACTGTCTTGGGTCCATGATGTGGCGATTCTGGAGTAGTAGGACGTCCACTGTTACGAGTATGCCCAATCGGCCTCGGAACGATGTCCTCCAGCGATGCAAGAAGAGCGCTCACTTCAACGGAGGGTAATCGAGGTAAAACAAAATCGACAGGATAGTCATCGACTCGCGAGTAAATCGGGGATACGACTTTATCCTTGTCCAAATGCACAACGACACAGGAAGCAAACATTTCGGCTCCCACCCGGGTGGCTAAAGAGCTGGTGTGTAGACCAATAAAGTATGGTACAGGTGCCTAGGAACAAAAGAAAGTCGTTAATAGCGTACGATCACGCAAAATCTACGTATAATTCGTACCTGCAAATACTCGATCAGCTTCACTGGCAGGAATGGGATGAAAACATGTTTCCAGCTGAACGGAAACAGTAGGGCACAAAGCGCCTCGCAAATTGGTGTCAGTAAGCCTTGGTGCTAGAATCATTCACGAAGAAGCAGCATTAATCACGTGGTTAACCCAAACGAAGGAAGCACAACGTCGTACATTAGAGTGGACCAGCACACGCTGTTCAAGAAGTAAGCAGTTGACGATGTAGATGATCTTCGTGAGACTCAAACACTGAAACAGCATTTGAAAGCAGTAGTCGTCTAGATGCGCAGCTTTCCCTCGTTGCACGTGGTAGCTGAAGAATCGCCGTCCATGCATTTGAATATCGAAGACTCTGCCTGGAAGAGGCCGGCTTGTGTTCCGGATAAGCTGCTCGACGATACTGTAGCATTTCGTAGTCTCATCGTCGTGTTCTTTTCTCCAGGCAGGCGTTGTGGGTCCTCTGGTACTGCTGAAATTCTGTTTTTCCTCAACTGGTAGCACAGGGGCTGCGTGTCGAGGTGAGAGGAACCAGCTACAGTCCTCACAGGCATACGCGATCTTGGTCTGTACGAGTGAACCTTCCGTCTTTAAATACCGACTTCGATACATCCAGCTGCCAAGTAACCGACCCGTTAGCATAACGTATCCGGACCATATCACACGGTATCTACAGTACCTGACAATCTCCTTGAAGAGAGAGAAAAATGGGTGGTGAGAGATCAAGCACAGCACTCGAGGTCTCCAGTCCGAAGCTGCAGAGAAACCAAGCACGTCGTTAGGCAGACATCAACGTTTCCATCCTGTGGAGAAACTCACTAGCAGTCACGTATTTCTCGAAGAAGTGCAATGCGAACCCGTAGGCGTGGTTGCCGTCTCCTCCCGTCAGTATAAAGGAGAAGAACGTGGGTTTGCGCTCGTAGACCGACGGATTGAAGAACGCCTCGCTCTCCGGGATGCAGAACTAGCCGCAACAACAGAAAGGCCCCATTACAATCAACTCATTCAAAGCTTTGTGTCGACGTACGTAAGGCACACCGTCAGGCAGAGCGAAGTCTGGATGGTCGCTCAAAGGGATCCGAGTCACGATTTTCCGCTCAAAGTCCTCGCTCTGCTGCTGCGCTGGAAGCATCAGCCGCCATTTAAGTCACAACGCTACAGAACACAAGCGAACAGCTCGTCAATTACCTGTCGGCTCTGCGGCCACCTCTACAAAGTAATCCGCTAGTCGCGCCATGGCGTCGGTGCTGCTTCCTGCTCGGGGTCTCATGATGATACTGAAAGCCTTTGACTTGCAGTGAGTATACCCTGATATTCGCACTTAAACCCATGAGAAGACGTTTGGTGTGCAGCACATCACTGAAAACCTGAGGCCAATCTGGCGACGATATATCGTCACCCAACACCATTCGAGCTTTGGAGCTGACGGAGGACGTCTGTGGCCATGTTGGGCTCTCTGCGCGCTCTGCGTGCGGTGCGGCCAACGCTGCGCCATCCCCAGGGCTTGCGAGGACTGTCGTGCGCCTCTGTGCGTCGCACGCCGCTGCCGATTCTGCCGTCGAGCCGCAACCGCGAGTCGCTCTTCCTGATGCAGCCGTCGTCGTTCCGGTGGCTGTCGTCGGCTGTGCCCAATGATAATGCGGCGAAAGAAGAGGAGAAAGTGACAATACCAGTAGGCGCAGGAAAGAAGAAGAACGAGGACGAGGACGAGCCGTTCCTGACCAAGATCGTCGAGCCAACGTACCCCACGCCAAAGCCACGGACAGACATCAATAAGGCCTACTTCCCAGGCAAAGTATACCGCTCCACGTCGCGCGATGTGGTGTTTAGAGCTATGGCAGGCAACACGGCCATTACGACGCTCAAGGTGCTGGCCTGGCTTAAGACTGGCTCCAGTGCCATGCTCTCGGAGGCGATCCATTCACTCGTAGACACTGGCAACCAGGCCATTCTCATCCTAGGCTTGAAGCAGGCATCAGGCGTACCAGACAAGAAGCACCAGTACGGGTACGGACGCGCTGCGTACTTTTGGTCGCTCATCTCGGCACTGGGAATCTTCTGGCTAGGCTCTGGGGTGACTATTTTCCACGGGATCCAGTCCATTTTGGAGCCCCCGAAAGAGCTCATTCTGTCGTGGGAGATCTGGTGTGTGCTCGCTGCCTCGTTCAGTATCGACGGCTGGGTGTTGAAGCGCTCAGTACAGGATTTACTGGCTTCCAAGCCCAAGAACATGTCGTTTTACCAGCACGTGAAGCGTACCAAGGACCCATTTATGATGGCAGTGCTCCTGGAGGACATGTCAGCCTGCACAGGTGTTGTCATGGCTGGCTGCGGCATCGGGGCCACCCACATCACCGGCAACCCGTTGTGGGATAGCCTCGCAAGTATTTCGATCGGTGTACTTCTAGGCGGCGTCGCCGTATCGCTCATCCGCCTGAACCAGAAGTTTTTATTGGGTCAGTCGGTGGAGCCTGAAATTGAGAAGGGCATTCGTGAGCTGCTACTGGCGCGCCCGTCCATTGACAACGTGTACGCTGTTCAGTCACAGTGGGTTGGTCCGTCGACATTCAGCTACAAGGTACGAAATCGATAGCAACGTAGAACAACTTGGGCTGTTTGATCTAACAATTGTGGGTATGTGTATGCAGGCTGAAGTCGATTTTGATGGCACGTACCTGGCGGCAAAGCTGCTGCGAATGTACGCGCCGTGACCCAATTTCTGTGTACACGTCGGCACTGATAATGTTTACTTGGTTTGTCTGGATAGGTACAAGCCGGTTTTCCTGGAGACAAAAGATTTGGAGAACGACTTACCTCTCATTCTTGCGTGGTACGCAGAGGATGTGACTCGTTTGGTAGAGAAGGAGGTGCAAGAGGTCGAAGAGGTGATCCGCGGCATTTATCCTGAGGCCGCCTTCATTGAGTTGGAGCCTGATAGTAAAGAGTCGGAGATGCGTGCGGTATTAAGCATGCAGACGAAGTCCTCCCGCACGAGCGAGCGTGAAGCTATGACGCGTGCGTTGGCCCTCCTTGCACGGACATTAGAGCGCAAGACGACGGAGACTGATCGTCCTGCTACTACCGGTACAAGTAATTAATTTCCAGATGATTCTGCTTTGTGCATTTGAAGTGCTGTGTTCTTGTTGTCGGGTGCTGTGGCTTGTGTACAAATATCCCAGTGGACTTACAATAATTGCAACGAGAAATAAATTATGCAGATATACTGGACAACACTACAGAACCTCATTCCGGCTGCTCTCGCTACAATTCTTTTCTCGAAGTCGGACATCCTGCCCGTTTCCGGTCTGTTTCGTCTCGCCACGAGACGTAGAACTGGTTGATAAAAAGCGTGCTTGGCGCCGAACACCACGATGCTCGGGCTTCAACGACATTGGACACTTCCAGGACCACTCACCCTCCGAGTGCGACTGCCACAGCTGGTACAGCACCACGATGGCAACGAAGGACAGTACGTTCAACAGCACGCCGAACACCAACTCCGACGACGACACGAACTGCCACCATGACCTCACCGCCGTCACCACGAACCCCACAAGAGACGTCGACGCTTCAGACGAGCACCGTTCCATGCCGCACGCCGTCTGCGCCTCGTGCAGCACGCGGCCTACGCTGCGAATGTTGCCCGAGTCCACTACACCGCCGTCGTAGTCGGCGAAAATCGTGATCCCGAACACCGACGCGCACACTGCCAGACTCGCCGTCGACAGCGTGGACGTCACGGCCCGCCGCTTGCCTGGCCGCGTCATGGCCACGTCCACATCTGCACTCTGTGGCTCTTCGTCCACCTCCATCTTCTGGCCGCTCTCCAGCATGTTCAGAGCCACGCAGCTCTGCTCCACCGGCGGAGGCAACGACGCGAACGCAGCCGCCATCTGGTGGCCACTTGGCGACGACGATGGCTCCTGCTTGAAGCTCGTCACCAGCGAGCGCAGGAACGTGTTCTGGTCCAGCAGCGACTTGTTCTCCGCCCGCAGGCCGGCGATGATCGTCTGCAGCTCCTGTTCCTTCTTCTTGAGCTCCGTCACCTCCGTCGTCAACGTTGAGAGCTGCGCTTTGCGGCGCAAGCGGCTCTTGTTGGCGCTTTCGCGGTTCTTCATTTGGCGGATCTCCCGCTTTGACTTTTTGGCGTTCGGGTCGTTGTCGGTGGAAGTAGCAGCAGGAGAGGCAGAGGCGTCGGTAGTAGCAATAGAGGGCGACGGAGATGTGGCTCCAGGTAGAACCTGTGGCAACGGCCTCTTCTGGTTGGCAGTGAATGCAGGCGGGAAATAGGCCACCGGCATGGCGTACGGCAGCGCACCTGGAAACGATGTCAGTGCTGGCGTTGGTACCATCTTACTGAGCTGCGTCGGTCTGGCTGCAGTGGGAAATGCTGTCGTATTGGTGCTGTGGCTGTTGCTGGTTCTAGACGTCAGTAGCTTTTGGTCGCTGGGCAGAGGCGAATGGGCTGTCATCGAAGAGCTCAGCAGCGGCACTCTGGCGGCAGGTGACGAGGCTACGTCCATTTCTGAAGGGCAAACCGCCGACTGCTGCTGCTGCTGCTGTACGAAAGCTGGCGGGGGCGTGGACACCTCAGCGTCAGTGTTGCCGCCGTCAGTACTGACGGGACTGGGCGGCTGCTGACTTTTGCTTCTGCTGTGGTCGACGTCGCTGTCCATAGCAGGGAAAGGCAGGAGCTGCGTCTGCTGCAGATGCGTCTGGCTCATGGCCAGCTCAGAGGGCGTCAGCAGCGCGTCATCCGGGTCGAAGTCCAGCAGTGGGAGCGCGAAGTTGTCCGTCTCCTGGAACAGGAAGTCGTCCAGTAGCAGCTCGTCCTCCGGTCGGGCCATGGCGCCGATGACTACAGTACTTCGGTATGCTACAGTTCGGCTGCTCGTGAGCTCGACGGTGGAAGAAGTGGGAATGGGAAACAGCGACGACGCTCTTTCAGTCAAGCAGGCCCGGCTGTGCACTATCCTGTACTAAGGCATGGGCTGCGGATACAGCATGTCATGATGATTGCAGAAGTATCAGCAAAACCCTCTCGTAGTGCATTAACCGTGTCTAGATGATGCCGCCAGATATTTTGAGTTGGCAACCGTTCATTGGCCGAAATTTGAATTCGTTAATTTCTGTCGTGTTCCGATTATTCTGTCGCGATTGAGCTGCGCTGCATGGCAGTCGGCGTGAACCCCGCGCCACTCGCCTGGCCGGCGTCCGTGACCACGATGGGACTAAGCGGGCGACCGGACGCAGATCCCTCCGCCTCGAACACAGCCAGACGCGGCAGATCGTCGCGCAGCACCTGCCCTAGGACCACGTGCTTGCCGTCCAACCAACTGGGCTGCAATCAACCGAGTGACCATCATTCTGCCAACTTCAACAACAAACAAGCTAGAGCGAGACGTACCGCGCCGAAGCAAATGAAGAACTGCGACCGGTTGGTGGAGTTCTGGTGTGCCGCGGCAACTGCCCCCACCTGGTGTTACGCCGCACACAGTCAGTGGAGGACTTCGAGGTGAGTTGATTCCGTCTATAGCGCCTGGTAAACCGCTGTGTACTTTGTTCTGAGATCGAGGTTCGTAAAACTGTGGAGACAGGAAACGATGAGGCGTGAGGTAAGCTCGTGTGCTGAAGGGAGCTTGTTCTGCTTGAGGGGAATGAGGAACAACATTTCACTGTTGGAAGAAAACTATATAGTGTTGACGCAGCAGGCTCAAGTTCCTGCCTCCTCAAACTATCCTAACTCGGAGCTGGAGCCTCACGCATCAAGCCAGCACAATCCGATCTCGAGCCAGAGCAGCCAAGCGACAGTTGTCTACATGTAGTTGACCGCCGACATGGAGGAGAAAGACCACGCGGTAACATCTGTGCCAAATGAACTGACGAAATCTAAACTCGTCGTCCTGGAGACCAAACGCAAATGCCAGAAGATGTTGAAGGAGAACAATGACGAAGCCCTATGAGCCCTTCGGGTGAACGAGCAAAGGTTGGAAGAGAGTTGCAGTCCAAACGGCGGAGCTCGCCGACGAGAGGTAGAATAGGCAGGCGAGACTGGAAGAGGTGGAACGCGCAGGTCGTGATATGGACGTCGGATGAGGAACAACGTCTGACCGAGCTGAAGAGCGCCACGGGCACTGCTGTCAAGCCACGCGGGCGTGCTGTGGGCTGCGGCGCTGCGGTTCTTGCTGCTTGGATCGACCGAAGCGTGGTAGTGGCAATACGCGTGGGTGTAGCGATCGGTGTTGCAACGAACATTGACGTTGCAGTAGGAATTAGAGTTGCTGCGGGGACGGATTTCAGCGTCGGGGTGGTTGGCTTGTTTCGGGAGCTCCGCTGTCAGGACGCACGACACCTCCGGGGCTGCCACCTTGGTCGATGCTGTTGCCGGCGCCGTCGCAGGTGCCATCGTTAGCTGTGTAACATGCTCGGTCGGTGCTGGGGCATAGCGTTGATTTGTGAATGGCTGAAGTGGTAGAATCTCGTGACACGATGCTATTTCCGATTTTCGAGCGACAGGTCGCCGTTACGCTACGTTGTGATTGGTTATAATATGGTTTCTGGGAGAGGGGAGCTTGGGACGCGGCTGCACCCGTGTGACATCTGTGGAAGATTGTGGATGAACCTTCGCCTGACTACAAAGGGGCCCAACGGACCAGAAGTATACTTCAGAGTGTGCACAACTCTGAAGGACAAATACACTCAGTCTGGTCACCGGACTTTCCCCGACGATGAGTGCCTAAATACTGGCGGAAAGTCTCTCAGAAGAACGTATCTCTGAGAGACCTCATCCCGTTGTCGTCCAGCGCGACGATGATGATTCAAGGATCTACAACACTTACCCGCAGAGACCAAGTATCACGCGCCGGACGCTGCGCACCCGCGCAAACCCTGAAAGACTTTGTGTGCGTTGAGCATTAGTGCTCCGTACTCTGATATCCTACTCAAGACTCTGGTATCCCCAACTCTGATGATCAAGATTCTGAAGAACAATGTTCTCAGACTCTGAAAACCCGGATACCAGACTCTGATATCAACGAAGCCCAAGACCAATACTGAAACCAAGTGAACCCAAGATTACGCCATGCAATCAAGTGAAACGCAACCTGCACATCCCCCGTAATGACGTCGCTACATGTCGACTCAACGAGATCTGCTGCACTGACTGCATACTGAGACCAAGTCAAGATACCTGATACATACGAAGACCAAGAGTACCTGAGATATGAAGACTGACTGCCAAGATGAACGTCAAGGAAGACAAGAGAGAGAGAGAGATACAAGAGCGATACCAGAGAGATATGAGAGAGATAAAAATATAAACAGAGTTCAATTTGCCGTATAACCCAGAGGTCGACTCGTCGATTCTTAGGAAGTGTAAGGCCACTGCGTCGAGGACGAGCGCTGTGTGATCTCCACCTTCAGTCCCCCTAGATGGTGATCAGCGTAACGTAGAGACCTGAGAGGACCCGCCTATTCCATTTAATAGTTGGGTCGTTTGTATTGTCTCTAACGGTAGCCCATTTCATATTGCTCGTTTGGACAGACTATGGAAACTAGACAGTCGTTTTCAGAGTGCATACTAGGCTGTTGTATATAGCCGATTGTATTGGTTTATTTCCCTCTATATTAGAGGGTGGTGCGCGAAAGGAACAGGGATACCAGACAGACCAGGTGTCTGGTAACGAGTCCCTAGTTGACCTGGAGTACTAGCCCACCGCTCAAGGGCCAGGAAAGAATAAGAAGCGGCTGTATATATCTGTATATTCCTGAAATCTGTATATTTTGTTTGTTATCTCTGAAGTCTGGTATCTCGGTTCTGAATTAGCGATATTCAGAGACCGATATCAGAGTTCCTGTTGTGTATTGATCTCTCTTTGACTACTAGCACTCTGGTAATCTACTTGGTTATCAGAATGCCCGACTCCCGAACGCTCCTGGAAGGACCTGAAGAATTCCGACACCAGACTCCAAGGAGACCCCTACTCTCTTCAACCCAACTCTAGACTCCGGCGAGGGTCATATTCCCAAGACAACGAACCGACGAGGATACCGCAAGGTAACACACGCCCACCCACGCCGTACGACTCTGATATCTTTACAGTAGTCGTACTTCTGGGTTCATTGTACGCCACCTGCACCGCGACCAAAGTTTCACCGACTTCGCGACCAAAGTTTCACCGACTTCGCGACACTCGGGTAGAGGTAGATCGTCGGCGAGTGGAGACCATGCGTCATACTTCGCGATGAGCGATCGCACGTCCACTCGGCCGGTGACGGCGATGCAGGAGGGGATGTCGCGGGGCACGACTTGATTCTCGAACAGACGTACTAGGCGTAGGACGGACATGTTGGAGGGAGAAAGGCTGGAGGAGGGAGGGGGGCTGGCGGTTGAGTTGCTGGGAGGAGACTTGTTCGGTTCGAAGGAAATTCGAGAATGAGCTCCGCTAACAAGCTCGGTAGCTACGCTACGAATCCGCCTTTCTCATTGTGGTGTCTTTTTATCTTTACTATCATGAGAGCACCACCAGCGAGTAGCCAGACCCATCAATCTTTTCTAGGAAATGCGGTGCATTCAGTAGGAAATAATAAAGACGCTTCTTCTTTAAACGATAGAAACCTGCCGAGGGTGCCCTGCTGTACAACATGACGTTGCATGCGCACATGCGCATGCCGAAAAGAATTTACTCTATTTTCATAGATCTTCTTCAATTTTTTAGTTGAAGAAGATCATTTAAAAAATAGACTTAAGTATACATGTATAATCAAATCTTTCTCGTTCCTTGTTGGAGCTTCAACATCCATCTTCTTCAACTTGTAACAAGCACAATGAATTGAAAAAAAATATGACACACGCCGCTAAGGAGACCAAACGCAAGTGCCAGAAGACAAGGAGATGAAGGATAAACCCAGAGCAGAGGTGCCGTCCAAATGGCGGAGCTGCCGCCAAGAGGGAGAGCTGACAGGCGAGAGAAGATACGAAACGCACACTTGCGATTTTGAGGAGCTGCAGTTCGTAGCAACGAACTGCTGGGTTCTCGCCCGCTACATGTAGCCTGCTCTTCTTGCCATTGCGCCCCACACTGTACTGACATTCTTGCGTAAGACGTCCAAGCACCCAGCAGTGTTCCTTCGCATGAGCTACTCAGCAGCTCCTGAGAGCTCGAGTGGGTAAGCTCTTCTACACCACGGCCTTCATGCAATTCTCCCAAGTGGAGTGCAAAGCTGCTGGACGCCATGTAGTAGTGCACAGTAACTTAACATCGCGGACATCACGATAGCTCCAACAGATTCCACATACCCGATCCAAGATGCCGCGACACACTTTCGTACGTCTTCATCGATGCAGTTTGAAAAACAGGACCGAAGCAATCCACAGCAACACGCCTACATCAAATGCTCCACGCGACAAGCTACAAATTTTCGATTACCGATGACGACGAAAGCCTCTGCAGGATCTCCAATGCTCAGGGTTTTCGGAGGCAATTACTCGAACGTGCAAAGCGTGCGTGAAATGATTGATATCGCCGGATGAGGTCACCGTGAACGTGTATTCCAATAGTAAATACGCACGTGATCGGGTTGAGCAGGATAACCTAGAACACCGCGGACCGAGTATGTTCTGAGAGAAAATTGTCGCGCTGAAGCTCTTCCACATCTTCCAGATCACGCAGCTTCACAGCATAGTCACCTGAACCATAGGACGTGGCGGGCGCGAAGAACAACGAGTCCACGACAGAGCGGTAAATCTCAGGTTTTAGCTCACCTAGGCCCTCCCTTCACCTGTACGCGCAGTGCCGTTCTCGCTTAAAGGAGGGGTCTTCTGCTCCACTTCCGGACTGTAAATCGGGTCCTGTGGTGCTTTTCTGCGCGGCTTCCCAGTCTTTTTGTGTGTTCTTTGGATCTCGTCGTCATAGCGAGAATTTAAGTATCGCGTCCGCTTCCCGGCCACGCGAACTTCACGCCACTCTTCGTGTTTCTTGAGCTGTTCTTGATACTTGCGCCAGATCTTAGCGGCTTGGTAGCGCATAAAGTCCCGCTTACAAAATATTACTACGGTTCTGTTCTCCACGCGGGGTGCAACAGGTGCTGATGGCACCACTGGCTGAATAGCAGGAGTTGCTCGCCGCGATTCTGGGGGTGGACTCACTGATGTTGGTGCCGGTATCTTCTCGGTATTACTTTCTGATTGATCCTGCACTCGTGCAGCTCGAGACTCCATAAATGCTCGATACATAGGCGTGGGCACCTTGACTGCTGATCCAGCAACCGCACCTGGCACTGGACTTGGGCCTTGATTCAACTGTACACCTCCCACATTTCTCCTGGGTGACTTCTGCTCGCTTTGCTCCGTTCTCTGGCGCTTAGCTGCGGTCTCTTTCCTCATTGTCTTGCGTTTGGGGGGTGCTCGCTTCTGTTTCCCTCCCCGTTGTCGATATCGTGGCAAGTGTACCCTGCTAGGCATATCATCCCCGTTGAGAATGTCTCGCATTGTTAGAATACGTGCTGATTGAGGAACCAGCGCAGCTCCAGGGACGACTGCAGCTCCAGTGGGTGGAACTGCCGGCCTTGAATGTGTTTCGACTTGCCCGTGCATCTGTGTCGGAGTTTGTAATCGACCCTGAGCCGCGATTGAGTCGAACATGGACTTTACGTTGTGAGGTGCAGCATACCCAGCGCTCGAACCGTAAGAAACCATTGCCGAGGAGGCTGGAGCGCCAGCTGAAGTGGGAAAGTGCTTCATTATCCCGTTCAAGAAGGTTTCATCCGGACGCTGCCGGCTGGAATTTCGCAGTGTGCCTGCCTCCTGGCGACTGCACTCAGTAATCTCGACGGAGGGATACGGCTGAGGATGTTGGGGAAGAAACCGTTGCGTAGTCCACCTCTGGAACACCGATGACGTGTTCGTCTGACCTCCTGACAGCGGCATCGGCCCACGACTTCCCCATTGATGTGGTGCAGTTGTCGGGGCCCTATCCAGGTTTCGTGGCGGAGGCACCGGCTGCGGATCAAACATCGCTTCGCTTCTGCTCACCGGCCTCCCTGCTTGCAAACGCCCCCTGTAATCCGACTTCAACGACGGTGGCGCTGCAGTTTGCCTATTCAGCCATTGCTGCCTTCTAAATCTCCCGTCGTAATATGGACCAGACTGCTGCATCTGCTGCGCTTCAAAGCTGTTCCTGTCGCTACATCCAGCCTGAAATCTAGACGTAGTCTCCGACGCTGCCTGCATGAATCCGCCCGCCGCAGACAAGTAACGGCTGTGCTGTATCCTCTCAACCTGCTGCTGGACCTGTATCTGCTGTGTTTGAGTCTGTGCATGAAGCTGCGCCTGTAGCTGCTGCAACTGCAAGTGCATATTCCGTTGCTGTTGTTGCTTCGTCTGCATCTCCAACTCTCGTTTTTCCTGCTCGAGCTGCTCCTGAATCGCCACCTGCTGCTGCCTGTGCCAGTCGCCGCTCGATGTGGATGGCGCATGCATCTCCACAAGCAACGAAGCTGCCTCATTGCGTCCAATAGTCATAGGCACCGCGTGGTGCGTGCCGTTGGCCAAGTGCCCGAACTCGGACATTCCGTTAGCAGGCGCGAACTGCGGAATCTCCCGGTTCTCACTACGTGGCTGCGTGTACTGGAAGGCACACAACGCGCGCGCTGTCTCCTCGTCGGACAGCGTCGTGCCCCACGCCGGGTCCATGAGCACTTATGGATAGTATTCACCAGCCAAAGCAACTAACTACCGAGAAAGATAGCAAATGCCCGATTTGTAACGAGGGTGTCATTTCGAGACATATATGTTGAAGTAAGTATATGCTCCGAATAAGTACGGTCGGTTCTCTACAGCTAGTCATGGCCAAGCTCCTTGAGCGAATGCTGCGCCGAGCCGCGACGCAGAGGCTTCTGCTGCGAGTCGTGCGGCGACCAGCCGATGAGGTAGATGACCTGGAACGTGGCTGGAACTGTGCCGTCCTCCTGGCCGAACATAGACTGGTAGATGGAAGCGGCGGCCAGTAGCGTGTCGCGTGTGGCAGGAGCTCCTCGCGAGTTCACGGCGTGATTCTCGCCCATGCTGCGTAGGTGCTCCATGAGCACGAAGGCGTTCGGGTAGTCCACTTGGATGTAGTCCGTGTCCACTGCAGGTAATAGACAGTTAGTAGGAGGTACAGCAAGGGATGTAGTGTCAGTGCGTTGGGATCGAACCTGTGCACAGGTTGAAGCCTGTGGCCGACAGCAGATTGCCGGCGTCCGCGACGTTCATGAAGGGAGAAATGTGCGGAGAGATGCCGCCCTGGCGCTCTTGGTCGCCGAGGATGAAGGCGCTCCTGTTACAGCACACAGTCAGCTCGAGGATACCTTATTAAGCAGACGCCATGCAACGCAGACTTACCGCAGCTCCTGCAGAGAGTCTCCTCCCAGCACTGCGCCAATGAATGCGCCGTCGGGCTTGAGCGTGTCGAGCACCTGGTGGAACGTACTCTCGAGGTCGTTCACCCAATGCAGCGCCAGAGAGCTCATGACGAGGTCGAAGTGGCTCTTCGGGAACGGCAGGAACTCCTCGTCCACTATGAGGCGTGACGTCTCGACTGCAACAACCAGAACGCAGTGAGACTGGCAGCTCTCAAGTGGCATTAGCAAACTGCTAGACACTTACGCGTAGTATTCTCCGTCTCCAGATCGTCGCGAAGGAGTAACTTCTCTGCGTAATGCAACACGACACATCAGATACAACGCATCACCACCGCTACAGTAGCAAACTCGCACCGGCAGAATCACATTGAATGAGCTTCTTTACGCCGCCCAGTCCATCGTCAACGCTCAGGTTCTTGTATAGGTGGCCACTGCCACAGCCGAGGTCTAGCGCCAACGGGAACTCGCGTTCGATGTCCTGCAAACGTCCACGGTTAACCTTCGTCCAACAACAACTGTCTATACACGTATTTGTATCGCACCTCCAGCCGGTCAATGAGGCGGCGGGCGACCTCGTCCTTCAGGTATTCGTACTCGTCGCTGTTCTCCAGAAGTGCAATGTTGTTACGCTGCTGCCTCTTGATCGCTAGCAGATGCAGAAGAGATTGCAATCGTTAGCTACACCCAAGAGCTCCAGCTCCACGTACATGCACGTACCTCGATTAAAGATCGGCGCCGTGGAGAACGAGCGCCGCGCGACCGAGTGCTGCGCCAAGGCAGCCAAGCGGTTCTATAGGGCAGCAAGCACGCGTTAGTTAGGCGTGGACGGCGGAGGCCTCCACAAAGACCAACAGGTTCATTACCATGACGGTGTGCGGCTGCGAACGAGCAATAGAAAATGACAACATAGACGAGAAACATCGGCCAATCACATTTGTCAACTCCTAATTGAAGGTGTGTCTGGATGATAAATGCTACGTATTCAAATTTAAAACGGTGGCTCTGCATGAGTTGTCTGATCTCTTTGGTGCCAGTGTGTGTGTGCCTTCTGCCTACCTGCTTCAGCTGCCTCCCACATCTTAGTGCTTGCTGGAGCCCTTGCCACGCCACGGCGCGCTGTCGCTGAAGATCGGGATGAAGTTGTTAATGGCGTCGCGCTGGTTCTGCACGATGCACTCGCAGATCCACACCAAGTTGCGCACCTCCTGCTCTTTCAGCTTCACATACGCGTAGAAGCACGCTGCAGCGAACCAACACAAGACTGTCAACTCAACGAACTCCTCCACACAAGTGCTCAAAAGATGCCACCTACCAAAGTGCATTTGACTCTGGAACGCCAACTCCGCCATCTGCACGTCACGCTCGTAGAACGCGTCGTCGATAGACTTGCTGTCCACACCCTCGCCCTGGTGCACCTCCCAGATCTTGCGGTACACAGGGAACGCGTCCAGTGCCGCTCCAAGTGCCGACTCCTCGCCAGCTTCCGCCAGAAGAGCTGTGGCGTCAGGGTATAAGGCACCGATGGACGGGTACAGCGGCTTGCGGTCCGAAATACGCATCGCGGGCTAGAACCAGCAGCAAAAAAAAGCAATCACACCCCAAACAACCACGTCAGCTCGGTGTTTTCAACCAGACAGGGACCACATAACAGCGTACTTCGTTCAACGGTGTACCGAACGAATTCAACGTGATGTTAATGGCAATGCGGTCTGCGCGCGCCTCGAGGATTTCTCCCATGATGACCGCCGTGTCGCCTCCAATCTCCTGCACAAGCAGCAGACAAAACCGTTCAGTACGCACACAATAAAATTACTTTAACTGTTGGTACAGCACAGTAGTTATAGCTCACCTGGCAGAAGTTGTAGAAGTCTTCGAGCCACAGCTTCAGCATGCTGTTCTTAATCAGTTCCATCTGCACCTCCTCCAGGACGTTGCGCACGTCCGAGGTACCTTCCATGCGATCGCCACCAGCGCTTTCCTCCAGGAACTGGCTGAAGTAAGTTCCTGCGCGCCGGTGCCCGTACCATAGTCAGATTTCAAAGCAACTATGAAAAAACTACTTCGATTCTCACGTACCAATGGGCGTATCAATCAGCACGGTCTCGTACAGGTCCGAGTAGCCCTTTGCGTTCGGTTCGAACGTGCAGATGCTGCGCATGATGGACTCGTCGAACTTTCCGAGTGGGTGAAGCTAGTACAAGCACAACAGACTTCGTTTAAAACAGATAGGCTAGGACACTAACGAGATTTACCGCCCGCACCTGTCCGATGAGCTCATTCACGTCGCGTCCGTTGAGAGTTCCCTTGAGCAGGAGAATCACGTTGTCAATCATGTACTCGTACCTACAGCAACCACCCGTTAGTAGGCGTCCATCAACACTAGCCAGCCTGCATCATTCCATTGCACGCACGTGATGAAATCCAGAAACTGGCCCAGCGGCTCCATGGCTTGTGCGCGCAGGAAATTGAACTCCTCCACCAGCTTATTGGTCGTCCCGCCCTGGATTAAGCCCGGCGAGATGGTGCCTGACGACTGCAGCAATATTAAAACGCAATGGGGGAATAGTAAGCAACTGGACACTCGTTCTTACTTTATTAGCAGCAGACGCACCTCATCCGCCAGGAACTGGTCGTAGTCCGTCTCCTGCAGGTTTAGCTTCACATCTGCACGCCACATTAGGGCGAGGATTAGCACCGAGAGAGGGAAACTTTACGCGGAACACGTGGCTTTCGCCTCTTACCTTCGAGACTCTCGCACTGCGTGAGATGGTGGTAGTCCACGTCGTCCAGAAAGCCCGAGCGGAAGCCACGCACCAGCCCCTCCACGTAGCCGTGTTGGATGTTGAAGGTCGAGATGTCGCCTGCAGCCACCACCATTTTATTTCGTATGCTAACAACGTCTCTCCACACTAAGAAGATCTGTAACTTGTATTCGTTTTTTTTTCAAAAAGTTAATAACGACAATGAGTGGGCCACACCATATCCGTTATGCTGTTAAAAATGCTATGTGGCTCACGAGTGTCAAAAGATGTTTTCGTCCGCCATCCGCGCCAGCCGCGGCCGGGCTCTCGCGGTGCGGCGCAGCTTCGCGACTGCGCCGGCTGCAGCTACGTCGCACGCGTGGGCGCCCATTGAAGCCAAGTGGCAGAAGCGATGGGCGCAACAGGAGCTACAACCAGCCGCCGTGTCCTCCTCCACGAAGGAGCCGTTCTACTGCCTCTCCATGTTTCCGTACCCGTCAGGCCAGCTGCACATCGGACACGTGCGCGTGTACACTATCAGTGACTGTATGGCGCGCCTTAAGCGTATGCAGGGCTACGACGTACTGCACCCAATGGGCTGGGATGCCTTCGGGCTACCGGCCGAGAACGCGGCAATCGAGCGAGGCATCTCGCCTGCGGACTGGACTGTAGCCAACATCGCACAAGCCAAGCAACAACTGAAGGCGCTGGGCATCAGATTCGACTGGGACCGCGAGGTCACCACGTGCGCGCCAGACTACTACAAGTGGACGCAGTGGATCTTCCTGCAGATGTTCAACGAGGGACTGGCCTACCGCAAGGAGGCGCTCGTGAACTGGGACCCCGTGGACAAGACGGTACTCGCCAACGAGCAGGTAGACGCCGAGGGAAAGTCCTGGCGCTCAGGTGCTATCGTCGAGCAGCGCTCGCTCAACCAGTGGTTCTTGCGCATCACTGAATATGGAGACCGCTTGCTGGATGATCTCGACAAGGTACGTGAATGAACTGTGGGTCTGCATCGATTGGTATATAGCTAACCTATTGCTTATTTGATGCGGTGTAATGAGTACAGCTGACCAAGTGGCCAGACGCCGTGAAGCGCATGCAGTCCTCGTGGATAGGGCGCTCGCAGGGCTCTCAGGTTGAGTTCCAGGCTGTGCTGGCTGCAGATGATGCCAATATCCCGCTGAAAGTGTTTACTACGCGCGTCGACACTGTCTTCGGTGTGAGCTTCGTTTCGATGGCCCCCGACGGCGTCGAAGTGGAGGCTCTGTTGCCTCATGTTCCATCGGAACAACGTGGCGCTGTTGACGCGTACGTTACGAAGGTGCGTGCCATGAGCAAGGACGACCGTGGCAAGGGTGACACAACGGCAGGAGTGTTCACAGGTCTGTATGCGCGCCACCCGCTCACAGGACGTCAAGTGCCGATTTACCTGGCAGAATACGTTCTAGCTCATTATGGCACTGGCGTGGTTATGGGCGTGCCTGCACACGATAGTAGAGACCTGGCCTTCGCGCGCCACCACAACCTCGAGGTGCGCTCCGTGGTGGGAAGCAGCGATGGAACCGTGTGCAACGAAGATGAGGTGTTTACAGATCATGGAGTACTGCGCGATAGTGGCGAGTTCTCCGGTATGACTTCGCACGAGGCGACTACAGCCATTAATTCTCGTCTCAAGAATGAGGGCGCTGGAGGTGTCACGACACAATTCCGCTTACGCGATTGGCTTGTGTCTCGTCAGCGCTATTGGGGTACTCCCGTTCCGATCATTCATTGTCCGTCATGCGGACCAGTTGGAGTTCCTACTGAGCAGCTACCTGTAGAACTTCCGCCGGTGGGTGAAGATGTGGCTAACGATTTGCGTGGGAAAGGAAGTAGCGACTCTCCTCTTGCGCGCATGGCTGGTTGGAAGCATTGCACGTGCCCGCGCTGCGGTGGTGAAGCTGAGCGCGACACCGACACACTAGACACGTTTGTGGACAGCTCGTGGTACTACATGCGCTATTGCGATGCTCGTAACGACGCTGCTGCATTTGAACCCGAGCAGGCGCAGACGTGGCTGAAGCGCACTGGCGTAGACCTTTATATTGGTGGCATCGAGCACGCGATCCTGCACCTGCTGTACTCACGTTTTGTGACCAAGTTCATGTTTGACCACGGCTTCTTAGCCACTGATGAACCTTTTGCGCAGCTCCTAGCTCAAGGTATGGTGCTCGGCCGCACGCACAAGTCGCCTGGGTCTCTGCGAGCACTGGCGCCGGCAGAATATGAAGAGGTGGTGAAGGATGGCCGTCCAGTCATTGTCGAAAAGAAGACTGGGCTGCCCGTAGTGACGCTGTGGGAAAAGATGTCCAAGTCCAAGCACAACGGTGTGGACCCTGAGCAGATTCGTGCCCGCCACGGTGCTGATGTGACTCGTCTCGCGGTGCTCTTCAAGGCGCCACCTGCACACGAACTGGAGTGGGATGAGGCTGACCTCGCAGGCCAGTCGCGCTGGTTGGCCCGCATTTGGTCTCTTCTAGATGGCGCATTGTCCCACCGACGCCAAGGTGCGAGCCTTCCTTCAGCATGTGAAGAAGAAAAGGAACTCCACCATGAGCTCCATGGAACAATCAAGCGCGTGACCGAGGCACTGAATGACTTCCAGTCGTTCAACGTCGCTATCGCAGAGCTCATGAAGCTGTCTAACCTACTTGGAGAGCGCCGCACGCAGCTGCAGGGCTCTGCTGCTTATGAAGAATCTCTACGCGCGCTGGTTCAGATGTTGGCCCCGTTGGCTCCTCACACCGCAGCTGAAATGTACCAGGCTCTACAAGACGGCGATGACGCAGCTGATGTTCATACTTGCGCGTGGCCTGCGTACGATCCGGCACTGCTGGACCGTGCTCAAGTGAAAGTAGTCCTCCAGGTACAAGGTAAGCCGCGTGATACCATTCTCGTGGACCCTGCTTTGCTTGAAGCTCGTGATTCGGACGCCGTGTTGGCTCTGGCGCTCTCCTCTCCTGCAGTGCAGCGCCATTTGCAAGGTCGCGACGTACGTAAGGCGATCTTGGTTACTCCCAAGAAACAAGGCACTCATGGTCTACTGAATATTGTGGCGAAGTAGATACGTTGTATATCAAGCTGGCTAGAGTGTTAGACCACGGGCATGCAGTGTATTGACAAATAGACTCTTGTCGTACTGCCAACATTACTTCGCTTACGTGTGGCCGTCTACATACAGAATAATGGAGGTATGTAAGAGATGGCGGGTTGAAAATGTAAAGAATATGTATATTGCTTGTTTTCTTATGTGCATCAATGTAAAATGCATGTTTAGTTGTACACTTCCAAAGTAAGCTTCTTCCACTTCACAGCAGTCCCGCAGAAGTAAACCGCGCTATCATCATACCGAAGTGTTCCTGCGACGCACGTCGAATTTCCAGTAGGAGCTGGAGACGATGTAGTCACAGCACTTCCCGCAAAAACGACGTCACCACCCGAAAGCTTCAGCATTGGCGACGATATTGTAAGCGCTGCCGCAGACCCGGTCTGCGAATGAACGATGGAAGCCTCCACTGCACTTAGCTGCAACTGCCCGAGAACATTTGCTGCGAGGGCTTTCACAACACTTCCTGCAACGTCCACATACAAAACGTCTGTAGAACCGTCCTTGGAGACGCGGAAGTTGTGCGAGTCGACATGAAGGGGACCACCCGAAACTGTCGTCAACGTTCCAGCAATCATCACCTGTGATGCCGACGTGAGCTGTATGGTAGATGCCGTGGAAGTGAAAGCAACCGCTAAGCTGCTACCAGCCAACTGTGTACTTGTGACCTTCAGGAGATCTGGTGCTCCAGTTGTAGCTTTCTTCACGTAAAATCCGCCATTAGCCACCGATCCTGCACCAATGTACGCGTGCACTGAGCCACCCGTCCCGGACGTAGAATCACCGGCAGTCAAATCGACGGAGCCGCCAATACTAGTTGAAGCTGTTGTTTTGCCAGCAGCTATTGTGACGGTTCCACCATCCCCGGTGTTTCCTTCTCCAACTGACAGTGCAATTGCACCTCCCGAGCCACCGGTAGAAGCTCCAGAGCTGAGTGTGATAGCACCACTATTTGCATTTGTGGCTAAGCCAGAAGACAGTGTGATGGCACCACTCTCAGATCCTGAAGCGCCTGTGCCGGTCTCCAGCGATATAGCGCCTCCTATGCCACCAGTGCTGCTCCCACTTGACAGCTTGATGGCGCCTCCGTTGCCTGTGTCACCACTACCACTGTTGATATTAACGGCACCGCCAGAGGTACTTCCTCCTCCACCATTGATTGTAGTGATGCCACCTGCACCAGTTGTAGTCGTTCCTGCAGAAGCCGTCCAACTTCCACCTATAGCCGATTTACCAGTTCCAACAGCCAAAGTTATGCTACCAGCAAGACCATTGGTTGACGCGCCCGTTGAAAGCGTTAACGCCCCCGTTGGACCGGATGCTGATCCAGAGCCAAATGAGGCGTCTCCACTTCCAGCAGATCCACCTACCGCCGAAGCGATTTGAACCAACCCACTCGAACTGCTTGTGCTAGTTCCGCTAGTGATGGTGATGGCACCACCGTCACCTGTTGCTCCAGTGCCACCAGCTAGTTTGATCTTGCCTCCACTTGCACCACCACCTGCAGTCGCACTTACGTCACCACCGGTCCCACTGTCACTTTGGCCAGCATCGAGGCGCAAACCGCCACCAACACCAGTCGTACCCGCACCAACAGAGACGGAAATGGCGCCACCAATACCACTTGAAGTGGAGCCCGAAGCAATTGTGATAGAACCACTATTTCCAGAAGTAGCTGACCCAGACGTTAGTGAAATCGCTCCGCTCGCACCAGGCACCAATTTTGTAGCAGACGAGATATCAACATTTCCACTAGCAGCAGCAGACGAGCTGGTGCCGCTTGAGAGCGTGATAGACCCGCCAGCACCGGTGCCACCAGAAGTGCTAGTCGTGCCGGCTTTAATCTTCACAGCTCCGCCACCACCGCCTCCATCACCAGACGAAATTGACACTTCTCCGCCGACTGTTGCCCCTGCAGAGGCTATTCCGGCAGACATTGTAAGAGCCCCGCCAGCTCCGACATTGCCCGATCCAACTTGAACTAGTATATCGCCACCGGTGCCACCAACGGCATTTCCTGTGGAAAGCGCGAGAGAACCGGAGCTACCAGCCCCGGTAGTACCGGTGGCCAATTGCACATTCCCACTCACACCAGTCGGACCTCCATTCGCACTCAGAATCTCAACTTTTCCCGAGCTCTTGGCAGTTCCTGTTCCGCTGACAAGCGAAAGAAGTCCACCCGTCGTAGAAGCCGAAGTACCACCCGATAGCATAATGCTGCCACCAATGCCAGAACCGGCAGTAGCATCAGAAGAAGATCCACCGACTAGAGAGATACCTCCCCCGTTTCCAACTGTGCCACTACCAATGGACATAGAGATCCTGCCGCCAGCACCACCAGTCGACGCGCCTGTCGATAACGAGATTGAACCGCTTGATCCTGGTGACGCTGGACCGGTTCTTACCGTAACAGTACCGCTGGTGCTTGTTGCCACCGTAGGGTTAGTCAGCGAGCCCGTCGTCAGCAACAGAGCACCACTGATACCACTAGTTGCTTTGCCGCTCGCGAGGGACAACGCGCCGCCAGTGCTACCTCCAGCACCAGCAGCCAACACCAAATCACCACCAGTACCCGTGCTGCCGCCACTGCCACCCAATACAGTCACTTTTCCACCGATACCGGAGGAATCGCTCGTTGCACCACCAGTGACCGACACAGCGCCCCCAACGCCTCCTTCTCCGATACCAGTTCCACCAGCTACAGTAACTGCGCCACTCGCACCACCGGTGCTTGCACCTGAAGCAAGTGTAACATCCCCGGATGCCCCAGCATTACTGTTACCAGAGCTCACTGTCACCACACCCGAAGCAGCACTTGTTGCTGAGTTGATAAGAACTTGACCACTAGTGCTTGACGTAGCTGACGCTGACCCGCTCGTAATGGAAATGATTCCACCCACGGTTGTTGCAGCGCTAGTTGCACCCGCGGCGAGCTTGATATCTCCACCTGCTCCTACTGTTCCACTTCCAACCGATACTGTAATTGATCCGACAGCGCCACCAGTACTTACACCTGTCGACAGTGCGATAGATCCACTCGAACCAGAAGAAGCAGGGCCAGACCGAATTGTAACGGCACCACTACTGGTTGTTGTAGGGCTAACTAATGATCCCGTGGTCAGCACTAGTGCCCCGCTGATACCACTCGATGCACTTCCAGTCCCAAGGTACAGCGCTCCACCAGTACTGCCCCCAGCACCTCCAATTAGTTCCAGGGTACCCCCAGTGCCCGTGCTGCCACTAATACCGCCGGATACGGATACCTTGCTACCAGCACCGGAGGCATCGTTCGTCGAACCACCTTTCACCAACACAGCACCGCCGATCCCATTCGTTCCGACACCATTCCCGCCAGTCACAGTCACAAGACCACTCGCACCACTAGTGCTTGCACCAGAAGATACAGTAATAGCCCCTGATATTCCACTGCTGCTAGCACCGGACACCACCATCACTTCACCCGAGATCGCGCTATTTGACGATCCGACCAAAACTGCACCACTAGCGTGACCGAGCCCAGCATCACCGCTAGTTATCTCAACAGCACCGCCAGCCAAGCCATTAGTGCCGGAGCTACGTCCGGCCGTCAGCGACACCTTGCCGCCGGCGCCACTCGTGCCGTCGCCCACAGTCACCAACACAGAACCGCCGTTGCCGCCCGCTGTGCTCGCGCCGCTGCCTAGCAACAGGTTGCCAGAAGACCCGCCAGTCGCGCTGCCGCTGCTCAAGCTCAGCACGCCAGACCGACCGGCAGTGCCGCCAGAACCAGTGCTCAGCGAAATCGAGCCGCTACTGCTCGCCACGCCGCGACCGCTCACCACGCTGACAGAACCACCAGTGCCACTCGTCGTAGCTGTCGACTCGCCCGCTGACAGCGAGATCGCGCCGCCTTGCAAAGTGTCTCCCGAACCCACCGACAGCGAGATCGACCCGCCCTGGCCACCTGTCGACACACCGGTGTTCACATTTACGGATCCGCTGTTGCCCGACCGACTCACACCACTCGTCAGACGCAGACTGCCGCTTACACCACTCGTTACAGTGGCAGTGTCCGACGTCGTCAGCGATATGTCGCCGCTGGAAGACGTCACACCCGCACCGCTCTGCAGCGAGATCGACCCGCCAGTCTCCATGCCACTGCCGCCGCTCAGCGAGATCGATCCACCGACCATGCCAGCGGAACTACCACTCGAACCAGCAAACGTGTCACCAGACCGAAGCGAAATGGACCCGCCGGCGCCACTATTGCCCGGGCCCACCTTCAGCAACACGGAACCGCCGTTGCCGCCCGTGCTGCTTCCAGTGCTCACCAAGACGCCGCCTACTGTTGCTGCTGCTGCTGACCCAGTTGTAAGGCTGATGGATCCAGACTTCCCCAACGTTCCTGCGTCTGGTGTAGCAATAGTAGCATTTCCACTTGAGCCATATAAACTGGGACCTGAAACAATCGAGATAGCTCCACCAGCCGCATGTTGATCAAGCGTAGATCCAGCCTTCATGGTTATAATTGCCCCATCACCCGTGTCTCCTCCACCCCCGAGTAGCTGAATGGCGCCTCCACTACCTTGCGTTGCATCACCAGTCTGGACATATATATCGCCACTATTGCCTCCAAGGCTTTTACCAGTAGCAACTGATATCCCCCCAGATCGCCCTGCGGGTCCTGATATCTCAGTCGCGACGATAATGTTTCCAGAGCTAGAAATGCTGCTTCCACCAGATTTGAGCGAAATCTGGCCGCCGGTTTGAGAACCAAGCCCTCCTGTAGCAACAAACGACCCCCCCACATCAGAACTGTTTCCAGCTGATGCTGTTAGGTCACCACCTCGCACGGAGCCGGCACTTCCGACCACCAACTCGACGTTACCTCCTTTCTTCATCTGAGAACTGCCCGTAGCCACGACTACTTTCCCCGAATCAGCTACATTGGAATAGCCTGTAGCGATGTTAACCGCTCCAGATTGGCCTGTGATTCCCGCAGTAGTAGTCTCAATTAGGACAGAACCGCTGGACGTCATCGTACCATATCCAGTGCGCAAGAAGATCGACCCGCCAGTGCCACTGTAACTATCACCACTGCTAACATTAACCATTCCACCAGATCCACGAGCTCCAGCGCCAACAAGCATGGCTATTGACCCTCCAGCCTGCCCAGCAGAAAGACCCGTACTCAGTGTTACAGTTCCACTGGTTCCTGAAACCGATACACCGGTAGAGGCAACTATAGCCCCAGAAACACCGGTATCACTAGAGTCTGGAGAACTGACCATGATAGAGCCACTGCTTTGTACGCCGGCACCTGATGATATGTTAACAGTACCGCCAACCGTTTGGAGACTTTCCCCAGCCATTAGATTCACGCCGCCACCTCGAAATCGGTTTGGCCCTCCAAATATTGTTGCATTTCCTCCCCATGCAGCGTTACTGGTACCAGCAGCGAGCACAACGTTGCCAGCTTGAGAGCTCGTTGACGACCCGGTCGAAATGTTTAGATTCCCACTGGCCAAATCTGCTGTTCCAGTACCGAGGTTGATTAAGCCAGAGCTACTCGATTTGCCTGCTGAAGAAGTCGAGATGTTGACGTCTCCTGTAATTCCACGGTCCGCGTATCCTGATCGAACTACAATCGATCCACCAGCGCTGGTGCTATTTCCGCTGAGGAGGGTTATTGAGCCACCTACGCGAGTTTTAGATAGCCCAGCCGCCACCAAGACACTTCCTGATTGCCCAGTCAAGGAACTTCCAGACATAACGTTCACATCTCCTGAGACACCTGCGCCGGCGGTGCCACTTGAAATGGCTACCGATCCCGTTGAGGTTGCACTCCTTCCTGTTTGAATAGCTACAGACCCCGATATCACACTTCCTGAACCGGACGAAATAGACGTTGACCCTCCAGTTGACCCATTTCCAGCAGACAAGAGCAACGATGACCCCGAGAGCTGGCCAGATGATCCACCAACAACAACAATGCCACCGGGACTTCCAGTAGCACTACTTCCAGATTTCAGAGCTAAATTACCGGTAACTCCATCTCCGGCGTCACCGGTAGCTAGCATAGTAGACCCGCTTGAGCCGCTGACAATGTTACCGGACGCAACTGATACATTCCCTGACATACCTGTGCTCGTCGCATCAGCACTAGTCACAGCAATAGCACCGCTGCTTCCAGATTTATATTCAGTCCCGCCAGAAGTCAAATTCACGTCGCCGCCAACAGAATTGCGACTACTTCCACCACTGATAATAATATTCCCGGCATGTCTGGCACTCCGGCCGGTTTGGAGTCCGATATCACCGCTACTTCCATCCATAGAAGCTCCGGTACTTAGAACTACCGCGCCACTATATAGACTTGAGCCGCCAGTCGTGAACCTTACCGCGCCAGATGATCGAGAAGACTGCGTGAGCAGATCCACCCCACCTGAGGTTTGGCTATTACTCCAACCGCCAGATACGACTGCACTCCCTCCATCAGCAGTGGAGCTGCCACCAGCAGACACGTTCACATTCCCGCCACTTAAATATCCGCTCCAGCCCGAAACTATCGTCACATTTCCACCACTTGCACCACCCCTACCCCCAGCAATGTTAATATTTCCACCCATCATACTCGAGTCTCCAGTCGCCACCGAGACTGCGCCGGACGAACCGACGGCAGTCGTTCCTGATGTCAGCGCCAGCGATCCAGAGCTCACACTACCAACGCCAGCGCCAGACGAGATGCCGACGCTGCCACTGGCTTGTCCGTCGCTCGCTCCAGACTGCAGGTACACTGCTCCGCCACGACCAACACTTGACCGGCCACCAGAAACTACCACATCGCCGACCACGTCGCGTGCCGCGCCTGACGATATTGACACGACACCACTCGATCCCTGGCTACCACTGCCAGATAAAATATCGACACGCCCGCCTGCAGTCGAGTTGCGAGAAGACATCGAGATTGCACCAGACGTCATACCTGCCCCAGACACAACATCGAGTCGTCCACCCACACTAGAGCTGCTGTTACCAGAGAAAAGCTGGACAGACCCGCCAGTCACGCCGACACCAGCACCTGCAGATAATCGAATCGAGCCTGCCGACACGCTACTGTCCCCGGACGCGATGCTAACGCTGCCCGAGAGAGATGATGCCGAAGATCCCGTACCGATAGCGATTGTGCCGCTCGAACCACTGCTGGTCGAAGCCGTACGAAGAGACACTGCAGCTGAAACATCGCTAGTGACGCCTACGGAGGCGCCAGATGAAATATCGACCGTGCCCAGTGACCCTCGCCCAGAGGAGATACTCACCGGGCCAGCACTACGCATCGCATCCGGAACACTAGTCGAGATTGTGACCGCGCCACTGCTGCCAGCAGATCCCGACGCGCCAGCCAGTACGTTGACCGAGCCTCCCTTCGACAGACCACTGCCACCACTCACATTGATGTCTCCTCCTGTACTGGAGGCCCCACCAGCGACGGCAACAGTACCGCCAACACCGCCAGCAGAGCCCGACGCACCTCCCGTCACGCGCACGGCACCGACCGTCGTAGAAGACGCCGAAGCGCCACTGCCAATGAGTACATCTCCAGATACACCGCTGGATGAGCTGCCAGATTCGATCTGGACAGCCCCACTAGACGCTGCGGATGACACTGCAGCCGAGCGCAAGCTCACCTTGCCCGAGTCACCCACAAGGGATGTCCCCGACACGATATTCACGCTACCGCCCACACCCTTCGAGCTGCCACCTGCATTAACAAGCACACTGCCTCCACTTCCAGCCGACGAAAAGCCTCCTGTGACAGATGTCAGCCCCACGCTCGTATCTCCGTCGCCAGTTGTCAACGTCGTGTTACCGCTTCCACGCGCCTTGGTGCCAGAGCTTGACGTTATTGAAACGTCGCCAGAGGCACCACCTGCCGAAGCTCCGGACAAGATACTCACAGTGCCACCGGAGGTGCTAGCTCCTGATGACCCAGCAGAAAGCGTCACACGACCGCCACTACCTGTTGAGCTGGAGCCAGCTCCCACCACCACATTGCCACTGCTGCCACTAGTAGAATCACCTGAGCGTAGCTCAACAAGACCACTCGATCCGGCACCAACACCTCGGCCAGAAGCAACACTTACATTTCCACCCATCATACTCGAGTCTCCAGTCGCCACCGAGACTGCGCCGGACGAACCGACGGCAGTCGTTCCTGATGTCAGCGCCAGCGATCCAGAGCTCACACTACCAACGCCAGCACCAGACGAGATGCCGACGCTGCCACTAGCTTGTCCGTCGCTCGCTCCAGACTGCAGGTACACTGCTCCGCCACGACCAACACTTGACCGGCCACCAGAAACTACCACATCGCCGACCACGTCGCGTGCCGCGCCTGACGATATTGACACGACACCACTCGATCCCTGGCTACCACTGCCAGATAAAATATCGACACGCCCGCCTGCAGTCGAGTTGCGAGAAGACATCGAGATTGCACCAGACGTCATACCTGCCCCAGACACAACATCGAGTCGTCCACCCACACTAGAGCTGCTGTTACCAGAGAAAAGCTGGACAGACCCGCCAGTCACGCCGACACCAGCACCTGCAGATAATCGAATCGAGCCTGCCGACACGCTACTGTCCCCGGACGCGATGCTAACGCTGCCCGAGAGATGATGCCGAAGATCCCGTACCGATAGCGATTGTGCCGCTCGAACCACTGCTGGTCGAAGCCGTACGAAGAGACACTGCAGCTGAAACATCGCTAGTGACGCCTACGGAGGCGCCAGATGAAATATCGACCGTGCCCAGTGACCCTCGCCCAGAGGAGATACTCACCGGGCCAGCACTACGCATCGCATCCGGAACACTAGTCGAGATTGTGACCGCGCCACTGCTGCCAGCAGATCCCGACGCGCCAGCCAGTACGTTGACCGAGCCTCCCTTCGACAGACCACTGCCACCACTCACATTGATGTCTCCTCCTGTACTGGAGGCCCCACCAGCGACGGCAACAGTACCGCCAACACCGCCAGCAGAGCCCGACGCACCTCCCGTCACGCGCACGGCACCGACCGTCGTAGAAGACGCCGAAGCGCCACTGCCAATGAGTACATCTCCAGATACACCGCTGGATGAGCTGCCAGATTCGATCTGGACAGCCCCACTAGACGCTGCGGATGACACTGCAGCCGAGCGCAAGCTCACCTTGCCCGAGTCACCCACAAGGGATGTCCCCGACACGATATTCACGCTACCGCCCACACCCTTCGAGCTGCCACCTGCATTAACAAGCACACTGCCTCCACTTCCAGCCGACGAAAAGCCTCCTGTGACAGATGTCAGCCCCACGCTCGTATCTCCGTCGCCAGTTGTCAACGTCGTGTTACCGCTTCCACGCGCCTTGGTGCCAGAGCTTGACGTTATTGAAACGTCGCCAGAGGCACCACCTGCCGAAGCTCCGGACAAGATACTCACAGTGCCACCGGAGGTGCTAGCTCCTGATGACCCAGCAGAAAGCGTCACACGACCGCCACTACCTGTTGAGCTGGAGCCAGCTCCCACCACCACATTGCCACTGCTGCCACTAGTAGAATCACCTGATACAAGTTCAACCCAACCACTTGAGCCTAGATTGGTGTTTCCAGTGGCCATGATGAAATCACCTGAGTCGCCGGCTGGGCCAGCGTTAACGGTGCCGATGGTTATACTGCCTGTGTTCCCATCAGCACTACCACCAGATGAAATAGCAATGGATCCACCGACACTGTTTTTTCCTGTTGTTGTTCCTCCTTCAAGGGAGACACTGCCACCGTGGTCACCACTATCTCCAACACCAACGACAATATTGCCGGCTTGACCATTAGGCGCATCTCCTGAAACAATTTGCACACTTCCAGACGAGCTTGATTCCGAAGCTCCTGTCTCGATCGATACAGAACCAGTTGACGCCATACCATTTCTAGTTGCAAAAGCCTCTGAATCCGCGCTAGATACAATGACATCGCCGCTCTTTTCAGGTAAGTTGGCCGAAACATGGAAGCGGCGATGTTGAGCATGGATTGCAGCAACAAGGTCAAGAATAACCTTCTGCTTGTCGATTTGGTGGAAGTTCATGATGCTGAAATCGCTTTCGTTCAGGTAGAAGTCCCCGACGCTCACGTACTCAGGGAACGTTTCGTGGGCTTGCTGGGCAATAACGCCTCTTACAACTGAATCCTCAATACCACGAATTCGTCTCCACTCGTCAGTGTATCGATATTGCTTGATTTCAAGCGACTGCAACCGCTGAAGAATATCGTCCTCATCCACGTCTTCAATGTTGGTCTTGATGCGTCGATCTGAAGGGGAAATGACTTGTGGGAATTGAGCTGGCACCGTGCCAACAACCATGTCATTTCGAACACGGAACACGATACCATCAGCAGTGTTCGAGCTCGGGTTCTCAAATAGGGTTTCTTCTGTGGATGTTTGTTTAATAAACCTACCACCGAGTGACACATCAGACCCATCACTTGTCACGGAGACATGCCCGTCACTTCCAACGTCAATCGAACCCTTCCGAGCGCCAGACATTATTGCAATTGATCCACTACCAGTCCCACTTCCAGCAGCAATTCTAATTTCTCCAGCAATTGAATCATCTGAATTCGAATTTGTTCTCAGCTGTAGATTTCCAGGAGTACCCGCACTCGACGGGCCACTCTCCATAATAACACCACCACCAGCGCCACTAGACGACGAGCCGCCAGATACAGTGACGGCACCGCCAGGCACACTCGATGAAGAAGAACCGCCAACCACGTCCACAGACCCCGAAGGCCCAGTCAACGACCCACCGCCACTCACCGACACGCCACCTCCAGAACCAGTGTCATCGCTTGAACCACCCACAACGCTCACGAGACCAACGGCACCTGTACTGCTAGTGCCGCTACCCACACGCACCGCGCCTGAGTCGCCGTCCACCACGTTGCCAGACACAAACGACACTTCGCCAGACACAGACGAGTCGTCGCTGGCATCACCGCTCCCGACCGACACAACGCCGCTCGACACACTGCCAGCACCGCTGACACCGACACCGCACCGCCCGTCGAAAGGCCGCTAGAGCCACCAGACACAGACACACGACCCGCTGCCGTAGACGCGCTGCCAGACTGAACAGACACCTCGCCACTGCTAGCTTCATCTGAAGACCCGGAAGACAGCGTCACCACGCCCGACACGGCTTCCACCGACGAACCGCTGCTAATTGTTGCCGAGCCGCTTAAGGCGTCGCCACTTGCAGAAGCACCGCTCACAACGCTCACGCTGCCACTGCCGAGCAACCCCCTGCCAGACAAAATGGCCACACCACCGCCGACTCCAGCTACGCTCGCGCCACCATCCAGAGAAACGCCGCCGCCAGTGGCAGCACCCGTTGAGGCAGCGCCTCCAGACAAGGCGACTGCGCCCGCAACGCCCGACGTCGCACTAAGAGAGCCACCGCGAACGTTCACCGAGCCGCCGCCCACACCGGCATCTGTGCTAGCACCGGCATCAACATCGATCACGCCACCGCTAGCACTGCGACGAACGCCACTAGACAAGCTCACCACGCCGTCCTCGCCGGACGATACGGTCACAGAGCCACCGTGTGCGCTCGACCCGTCAGTTGATCCGCCGCGGACCTCCACGTTGCCTGCATTGGACGAAACAGAGTCACCGCTTGCAACGATAACAGCTCCGCTCGAGCCGCTAGCGCCGACACCAGACACGACCGACAGCGAACCCGACGCACCAGAAGCCGCATCGCCAGTACCAATGGTCACGTCGCCGCTCGAGCTCGCGCTCGTTGCAGCTGCGCTCGACACCGTAACGCTTCCGCTACTCGCACTGGCCGCACCGCTCTCCAGCGTCACAGAACCCCCCGCAGACAAGGCGCCACTACTGCGTCCACCACGCATTGACACAGAGCCACCGCTGGACAAGTCACTGTTCCCGCCAACCACACTCACGGATCCGGACGTGCTGTCACTCGAGTCGCCACTGCCCAACGTCACGCCTCCGGACGCGTCTTCAGATGAAGTACCGCTCGTCACATACACAGACCCGCTCGCGCTGCCTGCAGACGAACCCAGCGTCACACCGCCACTGACCGCGGACGCATCATCGCTGCCCCCGCTCAAGACGGACACCGACCCGCCCTGCACGACACCAGCACCACCGGACACAGACACCTCGCCACCGGCGTAGTCCCCGACAGAGCTGCCGCCCGTTAACCGAACAGCGCCTGCCACGGCTCCTGTAGAAGGCGTCGTAGACAGCAGAGACGAACCGCCCGTCAACAACACGTCACCCGCCGCGGATCCACTGCTGGACCCACTGCGCACGTCAACGTCGCCGCCGTCGGCCTCAGACAAACCCACCGACAAGATGACGCCGCCAGCGGAAGCGCTGCTACTAGACGCAGAGCCAGACGAGATATGCACTTCGCCCGACACCACGCCATCCGAACTCAGCAGCCGCACTCCACCACTGCTACTTGGACCTTCTCCGCTGCGCAACTCCAGCGATGCACCAATGCCCAACGTACTTTCGCCGCCAGACACTGTCACATCTCCTCCCGTAGCACCAACACCGCCGGTCAAAGCCAACGACCCGCCCATAGCATCAGAGCTGCTGCCACCGGACACGCTCACGACACCACCGCCAGCTGCAGCCTCGCCGCCAAACACGCTCACCGACCCGCTCGACTGCTCTGGCGACGCGCCAGACGCGATCGATACAGCGCCAGACGAACCGGTTGCCGCCGACCCACTCGATAGTGTTACTGCACCACTCACAGTTGTGCTCGCGCCGCCTTCAGAACCAAGCGTCACCGACCCACTCTCAGTCGACAAACCGTCGCCGCTCAGGATCGTCACGCTACCGCCCGTCAACTCCGACGCGCCACCACTCACGCTCACAATGGAGCCTTCGCCCGCCGTCGATGAACCACCAGTCACCTCGATGGACCCAGCGCTAGTGTCACCGGACCCGCTACCAATACGAACAGATCCACTAGACACACTGCTAGCACTTGTGCGCACATCGATGTCGCCACTCGAACCGCTGGACACGACGCTCGTCGACACGATCACGTTGCCGCTGCTCACGGAGCCACCGCCGCTAGTCACCAACACAGACCCTCCCGCGCTCGCCGCAGACGACCCGCCATCAATCGACACGTCGCCTCCATCTCCCTGCGCGTTCGCAGATCCGACGATCTTCACCTTCTGCGCCGCGGCCACGCTACTAACACTGCCGCCGACCAACTCCACGTCGCTGCCGACAGCAGCACCATCGCCCTGCATCAGGCGCAGACTGCCGCCAGAACCGCTACCAACAAACACACTACTGCCAGCAGCACCGCTGCCGGAGCCGCCGCTCGACACACTCACATCGCCGCCGACGCCACTAGACGACGAGCCGCCAGATACAGTGACGGCACCACCAGGCACACTCGATGAAGAAGAACCGCCAACCACGTCCACAGACCCCGAAGGCCCAGTCAACGACCCACCGCCACTCACCGACACGCCACCTCCAGAACCAGTGTCATCGCTTGAACCACCCACAACGCTCACGAGACCAACGGCACCTGTACTGCTAGTGCCGCTACCCACACGCACCGCGCCTGAGTCGCCGTCCACCACGTTGCCAGACACAAACGACACTTCGCCAGACACAGACGAGTCGTCGCTGGCATCACCGCTCCCGACCGACACAACGCCGCTCGACACACTGCCAGCACCGCTGACACCGACACCGCACCGCCCGTCGAAAGGCCGCTAGAGCCACCAGACACAGACACACGACCCGCTGCCGTAGACGCGCTGCCAGACTGAACAGACACCTCGCCACTGCTAGCTTCATCTGAAGACCCGGAAGACAGCGTCACCACGCCCGACACGGCTTCCACCGACGAACCGCTGCTAATTGTTGCCGAGCCGCTTAAGGCGTCGCCACTTGCAGAAGCACCGCTCACAACGCTCACGCTGCCACTGCCGAGCAACCCCTGCCAGACAAAATGGCCACACCACCGCCGACTCCAGCTACGCTCGCGCCACCATCCAGAGAAACGCCGCCGCCAGTGGCAGCACCCGTTGAGGCAGCGCCTCCAGACAAGGCGACTGCGCCCGCAACGCCCGACGTCGCACTAAGAGAGCCACCGCGAACGTTCACCGAGCCGCCGCCCACACCGGCATCTGTGCTAGCACCGGCATCAACATCGATCACGCCACCGCTAGCACTGCGACGAACGCCACTAGACAAGCTCACCACGCCGTCCTCGCCGGACGATACGGTCACAGAGCCACCGTGTGCGCTCGACCCGTCAGTTGATCCGCCGCGGACCTCCACGTTGCCTGCATTGGACGAAACAGAGTCACCGCTTGCAACGACCACAGACCCGCTCGAGCCGCTAGCGCTGACACCAGACACGACCGAAAGCGATCCCGACGCACCAGAAGCCGCATCGCCAGTACCAATGGTCACGTCGCCGCTCGAGCTCGCGCTCGTTGCAGCTGCGCTCGACACCGTAACGCTTCCGCTACTCGCACTGGCCGCACCGCTCTCCAGCGTCACAGAACCCCCCGCAGACAAGGCGCCACTACTGCGTCCACCACGCATTGACACAGAGCCACCGCTGGACAAGTCACTGTTCCCGCCAACCACACTCACGGATCCGGACGTGCTGTCACTCGAGTCGCCACTGCCCAACGTCACGCCTCCGGACGCGTCTTCAGATGAAGTACCGCTCGTCACATACACAGACCCGCTCGCGCTGCCTGCAGACGAACCCAGCGTCACACCGCCACTGACCGCGGACGCATCATCGCTGCCCCCGCTCAAGACGGACACCGACCCGCCCTGCACGACACCAGCACCACCGGACACAGACACCTCGCCACCGGCGTAGTCCCCGACAGAGCTGCCGCCCGTTAACCGAACAGCGCCTGCCACGGCTCCTGTAGAAGGCGTCGTAGACAGCAGAGACGAACCGCCCGTCAACAACACGTCACCCGCCGCGGATCCACTGCTGGACCCACTGCGCACGTCAACGTCGCCGCCGTCGGCCTCAGACAAACCCACCGACAAGATGACGCCGCCAGCGGAAGCGCTGCTACTAGACGCAGAGCCAGACGAGATATGCACTTCGCCCGACACCACGCCATCCGAACTCAGCAGCCGCACTCCACCACTGCTACTTGGACCTTCTCCGCTGCGCAACTCCAGCGATGCACCAATGCCCAACGTACTTTCGCCGCCAGACACTGTCACATCTCCTCCCGTAGCACCAACACCGCCGGTCAAAGCCAACGACCCGCCCATAGCATCAGAGCTGCTGCCACCGGACACGCTCACGACACCACCGCCAGCTGCAGCCTCGCCGCCAAACACGCTCACCGACCCGCTCGACTGCTCTGGCGACGCGCCAGACGCGATCGATACAGCGCCAGACGAACCGGTTGCCGCCGACCCACTCGATAGTGTTACTGCACCACTCACAGTTGTGCTCGCGCCGCCTTCAGAACCAAGCGTCACCGACCCACTCTCAGTCGACAAACCGTCGCCGCTCAGGATCGTCACGCTACCGCCCGTCAACTCCGACGCGCCACCACTCACGCTCACAATGGAGCCTTCGCCCGCCGTCGATGAACCACCAGTCACCTCGATGGACCCAGCGCTAGTGTCACCGGACCCGCTACCAATACGAACAGATCCACTAGACACACTGCTAGCACTTGTGCGCACATCGATGTCGCCACTCGAACCGCTGGACACGACGCTCGTCGACACGATCACGTTGCCGCTGCTCACGGAGCCACCGCCGCTAGTCACCAACACAGACCCTCCCGCGCTCGCCGCAGACGACCCGCCATCAATCGACACGTCGCCTCCATCTCCCTGCGCGTTCGCAGATCCGACGATCTTCACCTTCTGCGCCGCGGCCACGCTACTAACACTGCCGCCGACCAACTCCACGTCGCTGCCGACAGCAGCACCATCGCCCTGCATCAGGCGCAGACTGCCGCCAGAACCGCTACCAACAAACACACTACTGCCAGCAGCACCGCTGCCGGAGCCGCCGCTCGACACACTCACATCGCCGCCGACGCCACTAGACGACGAGCCGCCAGATACAGTGACGGCACCACCAGGCACACTCGATGAAGAAGAACCGCCAACCACGTCCACAGACCCCGAAGGCCCAGTCAACGACCCACCGCCACTCACCGACACGCCACCTCCAGAACCAGTGTCATCGCTTGAACCACCCACAACGCTCACGAGACCAACGGCACCTGTACTGCTAGTGCCGCTACCCACACGCACCGCGCCTGAGTCGCCGTCCACCACGTTGCCAGACACAAACGACACTTCGCCAGACACAGACGAGTCGTCGCTGGCATCACCGCTCCCGACCGACACAACGCCGCTCGACACACTGCCAGCACCGCTGACACCGACACCGCACCGCCCGTCGAAAGGCCGCTAGAGCCACCAGACACAGACACACGACCCGCTGCCGTAGACGCGCTGCCAGACTGAACAGACACCTCGCCACTGCTAGCTTCATCTGAAGACCCGGAAGACAGCGTCACCACGCCCGACACGGCTTCCACCGACGAACCGCTGCTAATTGTTGCCGAGCCGCTTAAGGCGTCGCCACTTGCAGAAGCACCGCTCACAACGCTCACGCTGCCACTGCCGAGCAACCCCTGCCAGACAAAATGGCCACACCACCGCCGACTCCAGCTACGCTCGCGCCACCATCCAGAGAAACGCCGCCGCCAGTGGCAGCACCCGTTGAGGCAGCGCCTCCAGACAAGGCGACTGCGCCCGCAACGCCCGACGTCGCACTCAGAGAGCCACCGCGAACGTTCACCGAGCCGCCGCCCACACCGGCATCTGTGCTAGCACCGGCATCAACATCGATCACGCCACCGCTAGCACTGCGACGAACGCCACTAGACAAGCTCACCACGCCGTCCTCGCCGGACGATACGGTCACAGAGCCACCGTGTGCGCTCGACCCGTCAGTTGATCCGCCGCGGACCTCCACGTTGCCTGCATTGGACGAAACAGAGTCACCGCTTGCAACGACCACAGACCCGCTCGAGCCGCTAGCGCTGACACCAGACACGACCGAAAGCGATCCCGACGCACCAGAAGCCGCATCGCCAGTACCAATGGTCACGTCGCCGCTCGAGCTCGCGCTCGTTGCAGCTGCGCTCGACACCGTAACGCTTCCGCTACTCGCACTGGCCGCACCGCTCTCCAGCGTCACAGAACCCCCCGCAGACAAGGCGCCACTACTGCGTCCACCACGCATTGACACAGAGCCACCGCTGGACAAGTCACTGTTCCCGCCAACCACACTCACGGATCCGGACGTGCTGTCACTCGAGTCGCCACTGCCCAACGTCACGCCTCCGGACGCGTCTTCAGATGAAGTACCGCTCGTCACATACACAGACCCGCTCGCGCTGCCTGCAGACGAACCCAGCGTCACACCGCCACTGACCGCGGACGCATCATCGCTGCCCCCGCTCAAGACGGACACCGACCCGCCCTGCACGACACCAGCACCACCGGACACAGACACCTCGCCACCGGCGTAGTCCCCGACAGAGCTGCCGCCCGTTAACCGAACAGCGCCTGCCACGGCTCCTGTAGAAGGCGTCGTAGACAGCAGAGACGAACCGCCCGTCAACAACACGTCACCCGCCGCGGATCCACTGCTGGACCCACTGCGCACGTCAACGTCGCCGCCGTCGGCCTCAGACAAACCCACCGACAAGATGACGCCGCCAGCGGAAGCGCTGCTACTAGACGCAGAGCCAGACGAGATATGCACTTCGCCCGACACCACGCCATCCGAACTCAGCAGCCGCACTCCACCACTGCTACTTGGACCTTCTCCGCTGCGCAACTCCAGCGATGCACCAATGCCCAACGTACTTTCGCCGCCAGACACTGTCACATCTCCTCCCGTAGCACCAACACCGCCGGTCAAAGCCAACGACCCGCCCATAGCATCAGAGCTGCTGCCACCGGACACGCTCACGACACCACCGCCAGCTGCAGCCTCGCCGCCAAACACGCTCACCGACCCGCTCGACTGCTCTGGCGACGCGCCAGACGCGATCGATACAGCGCCAGACGAACCGGTTGCCGCCGACCCACTCGATAGTGTTACTGCACCACTCACAGTTGTGCTCGCGCCGCCTTCAGAACCAAGCGTCACCGACCCACTCTCAGTCGACAAACCGTCGCCGCTCAGGATCGTCACGCTACCGCCCGTCAACTCCGACGCGCCACCACTCACGCTCACAATGGAGCCTTCGCCCGCCGTCGATGAACCACCAGTCACCTCGATGGACCCAGCGCTAGTGTCACCGGACCCGCTACCAATACGAACAGATCCACTAGACACACTGCTAGCACTTGTGCGCACATCGATGTCGCCACTCGAACCGCTGGACACGACGCTCGTCGACACGATCACGTTGCCGCTGCTCACGGAGCCACCGCCGCTAGTCACCAACACAGACCCTCCGCGCTCGCCGCAGACGACCCGCCATCAATCGACACGTCGCCTCCATCTCCCTGCGCGTTCGCAGATCCGACGATCTTCACCTTCTGCGCCGCGGCCACGCTACTAACACTGCCGCCGACCAACTCCACGTCGCTGCCGACAGCAGCACCATCGCCCTGCATCAGGCGCAGACTGCCGCCAGAACCGCTACCAACAAACACACTACTGCCAGCAGCACCGCTGCCGGAGCCGCCGCTCGACACACTCACATCGCCGCCGACGCCACTAGACGACGAGCCGCCAGATACAGTGACGGCACCACCAGGCACACTCGATGAAGAAGAACCGCCAACCACGTCCACAGACCCCGAAGGCCCAGTCAACGACCCACCGCCACTCACCGACACGCCACCTCCAGAACCAGTGTCATCGCTTGAACCACCCACAACGCTCACGAGACCAACGGCACCTGTACTGCTAGTGCCGCTACCCACACGCACCGCGCCTGAGTCGCCGTCCACCACGTTGCCAGACACAAACGACACTTCGCCAGACACAGACGAGTCGTCGCTGGCATCACCGCTCCCGACCGACACAACGCCGCTCGACACACTGCCAGCACCGCTAGACACCGACACCGCACCGCCCGTCGAAAGGCCGCTAGAGCCACCAGACACAGACACACGACCCGCTGCCGTAGACGCGCTGCCAGACTGAACAGACACCTCGCCACTGCTAGCTTCATCTGAAGACCCGGAAGACAGCGTCACCACGCCCGACACGGCTTCCACCGACGAACCGCTGCTAATTGTTGCCGAGCCGCTTAAGGCGTCGCCACTTGCAGAAGCACCGCTCACAACGCTCACGCTGCCACTGCCGAGCAACCCCTGCCAGACAAAATGGCCACACCACCGCCGACTCCAGCTACGCTCGCGCCACCATCCAGAGAAACGCCGCCGCCAGTGGCAGCACCCGTTGAGGCAGCGCCTCCAGACAAGGCGACTGCGCCCGCAACGCCCGACGTCGCACTCAGAGAGCCACCGCGAACGTTCACCGAGCCGCCGCCCACACCGGCATCTGTGCTAGCACCGGCATCAACATCGATCACGCCACCGCTAGCACTGCGACGAACGCCACTAGACAAGCTCACCACGCCGTCCTCGCCGGACGATACGGTCACAGAGCCACCGTGTGCGCTCGACCCGTCAGTTGATCCGCCGCGGACCTCCACGTTGCCTGCATTGGACGAAACAGAGTCACCGCTTGCAACGACCACAGACCCGCTCGAGCCGCTAGCGCTGACACCAGACACGACCGAAAGCGATCCCGACGCACCAGAAGCCGCATCGCCAGTACCAATGGTCACGTCGCCGCTCGAGCTCGCGCTCGTTGCAGCTGCGCTCGACACCGTAACGCTTCCGCTACTCGCACTGGCCGCACCGCTCTCCAGCGTCACAGAACCCCCCGCAGACAAGGCGCCACTACTGCGTCCACCACGCATTGACACAGAGCCACCGCTGGACAAGTCACTGTTCCCGCCAACCACACTCACGGATCCGGACGTGCTGTCACTCGAGTCGCCACTGCCCAACGTCACGCCTCCGGACGCGTCTTCAGATGAAGTACCGCTCGTCACATACACAGACCCGCTCGCGCTGCCTGCAGACGAACCCAGCGTCACACCGCCACTGACCGCGGACGCATCATCGCTGCCCCCGCTCAAGACGGACACCGACCCGCCCTGCACGACACCAGCACCACCGGACACAGACACCTCGCCACCGGCGTAGTCCCCGACAGAGCTGCCGCCCGTTAACCGAACAGCGCCTGCCACGGCTCCTGTAGAAGGCGTCGTAGACAGCAGAGACGAACCGCCCGTCAACAACACGTCACCCGCCGCGGATCCACTGCTGGACCCACTGCGCACGTCAACGTCGCCGCCGTCGGCCTCAGACAAACCCACCGACAAGATGACGCCGCCAGCGGAAGCGCTGCTACTAGACGCAGAGCCAGACGAGATATGCACTTCGCCCGACACCACGCCATCCGAACTCAGCAGCCGCACTCCACCACTGCTACTTGGACCTTCTCCGCTGCGCAACTCCAGCGATGCACCAATGCCCAACGTACTTTCGCCGCCAGACACTGTCACATCTCCTCCCGTAGCACCAACACCGCCGGTCAAAGCCAACGACCCGCCCATAGCATCAGAGCTGCTGCCACCGGACACGCTCACGACACCACCGCCAGCTGCAGCCTCGCCGCCAAACACGCTCACCGACCCGCTCGACTGCTCTGGCGACGCGCCAGACGCGATCGATACAGCGCCAGACGAACCGGTTGCCGCCGACCCACTCGATAGTGTTACTGCACCACTCACAGTTGTGCTCGCGCCGCCTTCAGAACCAAGCGTCACCGACCCACTCTCAGTCGACAAACCGTCGCCGCTCAGGATCGTCACGCTACCGCCCGTCAACTCCGACGCGCCACCACTCACGCTCACAATGGAGCCTTCGCCCGCCGTCGATGAACCACCAGTCACCTCGATGGACCCAGCGCTAGTGTCACCGGACCCGCTACCAATACGAACAGATCCACTAGACACACTGCTAGCACTTGTGCGCACATCGATGTCGCCACTCGAACCGCTGGACACGACGCTCGTCGACACGATCACGTTGCCGCTGCTCACGGAGCCACCGCCGCTAGTCACCAACACAGACCCTCCCGCGCTCGCCGCAGACGACCCGCCATCAATCGACACGTCGCCTCCATCTCCCTGCGCGTTCGCAGATCCGACGATCTTCACCTTCTGCGCCGCGGCCACGCTACTAACACTGCCGCCGACCAACTCCACGTCGCTGCCGACAGCAGCACCATCGCCCTGCATCAGGCGCAGACTGCCGCCAGAACCGCTACCAACAAACACACTACTGCCAGCAGCACCGCTGCCGGAGCCGCCGCTCGACACACTCACATCGCCGCCGACGCCACTAGACGACGAGCCGCCAGATACAGTGACGGCACCACCAGGCACACTCGATGAAGAAGAACCGCCAACCACGTCCACAGACCCCGAAGGCCCAGTCAACGACCCACCGCCACTCACCGACACGCCACCTCCAGAACCAGTGTCATCGCTTGAACCACCCACAACGCTCACGAGACCAACGGCACCTGTACTGCTAGTGCCGCTACCCACACGCACCGCGCCTGAGTCGCCGTCCACCACGTTGCCAGACACAAACGACACTTCGCCAGACACAGACGAGTCGTCGCTGGCATCACCGCTCCCGACCGACACAACGCCGCTCGACACACTGCCAGCACCGCTGAACACCGACACCGCACCGCCCGTCGAAAGGCCGCTAGAGCCACCAGACACAGACACACGACCCGCTGCCGTAGACGCGCTGCCAGACTGAACAGACACCTCGCCACTGCTAGCTTCATCTGAAGACCCGGAAGACAGCGTCACCACGCCCGACACGGCTTCCACCGACGAACCGCTGCTAATTGTTGCCGAGCCGCTTAAGGCGTCGCCACTTGCAGAAGCACCGCTCACAACGCTCACGCTGCCACTGCCGAGCAACCCCTGCCAGACAAAATGGCCACACCACCGCCGACTCCAGCTACGCTCGCGCCACCATCCAGAGAAACGCCGCCGCCAGTGGCAGCACCCGTTGAGGCAGCGCCTCCAGACAAGGCGACTGCGCCCGCAACGCCCGACGTCGCACTCAGAGAGCCACCGCGAACGTTCACCGAGCCGCCGCCCACACCGGCATCTGTGCTAGCACCGGCATCAACATCGATCACGCCACCGCTAGCACTGCGACGAACGCCACTAGACAAGCTCACCACGCCGTCCTCGCCGGACGATACGGTCACAGAGCCACCGTGTGCGCTCGACCCGTCAGTTGATCCGCCGCGGACCTCCACGTTGCCTGCATTGGACGAAACAGAGTCACCGCTTGCAACGACCACAGACCCGCTCGAGCCGCTAGCGCTGACACCAGACACGACCGAAAGCGATCCCGACGCACCAGAAGCCGCATCGCCAGTACCAATGGTCACGTCGCCGCTCGAGCTCGCGCTCGTTGCAGCTGCGCTCGACACCGTAACGCTTCCGCTACTCGCACTGGCCGCACCGCTCTCCAGCGTCACAGAACCCCCCGCAGACAAGGCGCCACTACTGCGTCCACCACGCATTGACACAGAGCCACCGCTGGACAAGTCACTGTTCCCGCCAACCACACTCACGGATCCGGACGTGCTGTCACTCGAGTCGCCACTGCCCAACGTCACGCCTCCGGACGCGTCTTCAGATGAAGTACCGCTCGTCACATACACAGACCCGCTCGCGCTGCCTGCAGACGAACCCAGCGTCACACCGCCACTGACCGCGGACGCATCATCGCTGCCCCCGCTCAAGACGGACACCGACCCGCCCTGCACGACACCAGCACCACCGGACACAGACACCTCGCCACCGGCGTAGTCCCCGACAGAGCTGCCGCCCGTTAACCGAACAGCGCCTGCCACGGCTCCTGTAGAAGGCGTCGTAGACAGCAGAGACGAACCGCCCGTCAACAACACGTCACCCGCCGCGGATCCACTGCTGGACCCACTGCGCACGTCAACGTCGCCGCCGTCGGCCTCAGACAAACCCACCGACAAGATGACGCCGCCAGCGGAAGCGCTGCTACTAGACGCAGAGCCAGACGAGATATGCACTTCGCCCGACACCACGCCATCCGAACTCAGCAGCCGCACTCCACCACTGCTACTTGGACCTTCTCCGCTGCGCAACTCCAGCGATGCACCAATGCCCAACGTACTTTCGCCGCCAGACACTGTCACATCTCCTCCCGTAGCACCAACACCGCCGGTCAAAGCCAACGACCCGCCCATAGCATCAGAGCTGCTGCCACCGGACACGCTCACGACACCACCGCCAGCTGCAGCCTCGCCGCCAAACACGCTCACCGACCCGCTCGACTGCTCTGGCGACGCGCCAGACGCGATCGATACAGCGCCAGACGAACCGGTTGCCGCCGACCCACTCGATAGTGTTACTGCACCACTCACAGTTGTGCTCGCGCCGCCTTCAGAACCAAGCGTCACCGACCCACTCTCAGTCGACAAACCGTCGCCGCTCAGGATCGTCACGCTACCGCCCGTCAACTCCGACGCGCCACCACTCACGCTCACAATGGAGCCTTCGCCCGCCGTCGATGAACCACCAGTCACCTCGATGGACCCAGCGCTAGTGTCACCGGACCCGCTACCAATACGAACAGATCCACTAGACACACTGCTAGCACTTGTGCGCACATCGATGTCGCCACTCGAACCGCTGGACACGACGCTCGTCGACACGATCACGTTGCCGCTGCTCACGGAGCCACCGCCGCTAGTCACCAACACAGACCCTCCCGCGCTCGCCGCAGACGACCCGCCATCAATCGACACGTCGCCTCCATCTCCCTGCGCGTTCGCAGATCCGACGATCTTCACCTTCTGCGCCGCGGCCACGCTACTAACACTGCCGCCGACCAACTCCACGTCGCTGCCGACAGCAGCACCGTCGCCCTGCATCAGGCGCAGACTGCCGCCAGAACCGCTACCAACAAACACACTACTGCCAGCAGCACCGCTGCCGGAGCCGCCGCTCGACACACTCACATCGCCGCCGACGCCACTAGACGACGAGCCGCCAGATACAGTGACGGCACCACCAGGCACACTCGATGAAGAAGAACCGCCAACCACGTCCACAGACCCCGAAGGCCCAGTCAACGACCCACCGCCACTCACCGACACGCCACCTCCAGAACCAGTGTCATCGCTTGAACCACCCACAACGCTCACGAGACCAACGGCACCTGTACTGCTAGTGCCGCTACCCACACGCACCGCGCCTGAGTCGCCGTCCACCACGTTGCCAGACACAAACGACACTTCGCCAGACACAGACGAGTCGTCGCTGGCATCACCGCTCCCGACCGACACAACGCCGCTCGACACACTGCCAGCACCGCTGAACACCGACACCGCACCGCCCGTCGAAAGGCCGCTAGAGCCACCAGACACAGACACACGACCCGCTGCCGTAGACGCGCTGCCAGACTGAACAGACACCTCGCCACTGCTAGCTTCATCTGAAGACCCGGAAGACAGCGTCACCACGCCCGACACGGCTTCCACCGACGAACCGCTGCTAATTGTTGCCGAGCCGCTTAAGGCGTCGCCACTGCAGAAGCACCGCTCACAACGCTCACGCTGCCACTGCCGAGCAACCCCTGCCAGACAAAATGGCCACACCACCGCCGACTCCAGCTACGCTCGCGCCATCCAGAGAAACGCCGCCGCCAGTGGCAGCACCCGTTGAGGCAGCGCCTCCAGACAAGGCGACTGCGCCCGCAACGCCCGACGTCGCACTCAGAGAGCCACCGCGAACGTTCACCGAGCCGCCGCCCACACCGGCATCTGTGCTAGCACCGGCATCAACATCGATCACGCCACCGCTAGCACTGCGACGAACGCCACTAGACAAGCTCACCACGCCGTCCTCGCCGGACGATACGGTCACAGAGCCACCGTGTGCGCTCGACCCGTCAGTTGATCCGCCGCGGACCTCCACGTTGCCTGCATTGGACGAAACAGAGTCACCGCTTGCAACGACCACAGCTCCGCTCGAGCCGCTAGCGCTGACACCAGACACGACCGAAAGCGATCCCGACGCACCAGAAGCCGCATCGCCAGTACCAATGGTCACGTCGCCGCTCGAGCTCGCGCTCGTTGCAGCTGCGCTCGACACCGTAACGCTTCCGCTACTCGCACTGGCCGCACCGCTCTCCAGCGTCACAGAACCCCCGCAGACAAGGCGCCACTACTGCGTCCACCACGCATTGACACAGAGCCACCGCTGGACAAGTCACTGTTCCCGCCAACCACACTCACGGATCCGGACGTGCTGTCACTCGAGTCGCCACTGCCCAACGTCACGCCTCCGGACGCGTCTTCAGATGAAGTACCGCTCGTCACATACACAGACCCGCTCGCGCTGCCTGCAGACGAACCCAGCGTCACACCGCCACTGACCGCGGACGCATCATCGCTGCCCCCGCTCAAGACGGACACCGACCCGCCCTGCACGACACCAGCACCACCGGACACAGACACCTCGCCACCGGCGTAGTCCCCGACAGAGCTGCCGCCCGTTAACCGAACAGCGCCTGCCACGGCTCCTGTAGAAGGCGTCGTAGACAGCAGAGACGAACCGCCCGTCAACAACACGTCACCCGCCGCGGATCCACTGCTGGACCCACTGCGCACGTCAACGTCGCCGCCGTCGGCCTCAGACAAACCCACCGACAAGATGACGCCGCCAGCGGAAGCGCTGCTACTAGACGCAGAGCCAGACGAGATATGCACTTCGCCCGACACCACGCCATCCGAACTCAGCAGCCGCACTCACCACTGCTACTTGGACCTTCTCCGCTGCGCAACTCCAGCGATGCACCAATGCCCAACGTACTTTCGCCGCCAGACACTGTCACATCTCCTCCCGTAGCACCAACACCGCCGGTCAAAACCAACGACCCGCCCATAGCATCAGAGCTGCTGCCACCGGACACGCTCACGACACCACCGCCAGCTGCAGCCTCGCCGCCAAACACGCTCACCGACCCGCTCGACTGCTCTGGCGACGCGCCAGACGCGATCGATACAGCGCCAGACGAACCGGTTGCCGCCGACCCACTCGATAGTGTTACTGCACCACTCACAGTTGTGCTCGCGCCGCCTTCAGAACCAAGCGTCACCGACCCACTCTCCAGTCGACAAACCGTCGCCGCTCAGGATCGTCACGCTACCGCCCGTCAACTCCGACGCGCCACCACTCACGCTCAC
>CP125272.1:648413-699921 GCA_030027945.1 Phytophthora plurivora
AACGGTAGGCTGTACCTCGATGCCGTGATCTTCGTAGAACGCCAAGAGCGAGTTGGTGGCAAATTCCTTGGCTCCATCATGACGCACGAACTTGACCTTGGTGTCAAATTGGCGTTCCACTTTGGCGACGAAGCTCCGCAGACAGCGCTCGCTTTCTGATTTGGCGCGAAGACAGAATCCCGTCATGCATCCGCTGGCTTCGTCCGTGATCAGCAGCAGGTACTTGCTGCCACCAAGCGACACTTGCTCCATGGGTCCGCACGTGTCGAAGTGGAGGAACTCGAAGGGCTTGTACTTGCGCTTGTCCGGGTTGCTGGGGAACGGCTTCTGGACCATCTTGCCCTGTTGGCATCCACGGCACTTGGACGAATTCGCCGACGTCGACGGCATCTTCGCACCTGCAACCATGCCGCTTGACACCATCTTGCGAAGAACGTCGTTCGGAGCGTGGCCCATTCGCGCATGTAGATCGACGCCGTTGACAGATACTCTCGAAATAGAGTTTGCACTCCCGCGCGGAACTCGAAGCCAGTACAGGCCAAAAGGCTTTGGTCGGTTGATGGCAAAATGCAAAGTGATTGATTTAGGTCCTTAGTTCGCAAACTCCTTGCTACCTCTAAGCCTACTGGATTCTCTACTGGATACACTCTACTGGATTCTTTACCGGATACTGAGTTGCTTCAGCCAATCAGAGAGCGCCACGTCGATGCCCATCTTGTATCCACAATCTTGTCCCCACGTATCCCATAACCCCCGTAGCGTAAACAGCGTCCCATCATCAGTGTCCCATCATCAGTGTACCGTAAACACAGGAATGATTGCGGTCCCACTGAGTGATCATACCGGTATCCTACCGGCATGCCGCAGCTGGTCGAGGCGTCTTCTTGACAACAAGTGGAGCATGCTCCGACCGATCGTCACGATTGTTCGGTTTGTACGTTCAGCCGTACCGTTCGTCTGATGCGCATACGGAACGGTAGGCTGTACCTCGATGCCGTGATCTTCGTAGAACGCCAAGAGCGAGTTGGTGCAAATTCCTGGCTCCATCATGACGCACGAACTTGACCTTGTACAAATTGGCGTTCCACTTTGGCGACGAAGCTCCGCAGACAGCGCTCGCTTTCTGATTTGGCGCGAAGACAGAATCCCGTCATGCATCCGCTGGCTTCGTCCGTGATCAGCAGCAGGTACTTGCTGCTGTTGTCAAGAAGACGCCTCGACCAGCTGCGGCATACCGGTAGGATACCGGTATGACCTTCACTCAGTGGGACCGCAAGCATTCCTGTGATTACGGGACGGTGTTTACGCTACGGGTGTTTACGCTACGGGTGCGACATCATTGTGGGTACAAGATAGTGGGCACAAGATGGGCATCGACGTGGCGCTCTCTGATTGGCTGAAGCAACTCAGTATCCGGTAAAGAATCCAGTAGAGTGTATCCAGTAGAGAATCCAGTAGGCTTAGAGGTAGCAAGGAGTTTGCGAACTAAGGACCTAAATCAATCACTTTGCATTTTGCCATCAACCGACCAAAGCCTTTTGGTTATGAGCCCAAGCCCCGTCTTCCCTGACCAAGACCCCGACTACGCCTTCGCCATGGACGCCACCCCGACCGCGACCGCCCGCATCAACAAGTTCGACGGAACCAACTTCCACACGTGGAAGTTCAAGATGCAGATGGTGCTCGAGGAGCGCGAACTGTGGGAAGTGACGAGTGGGGAAGTGAAGCTGGAGCACTGCCAGACCGCGGCGGATCAAGCGCTGTTTCGGAAGAAGTCGCGCAAGGCGCTGGCGATCGTCTGTCTCGCGATGGAGGATTCGCAGTTGCCGCTGGTTCGCTCGGCGAAGGACGCGCATGATGCATGGTCAAGACTGGAAGGACACTTCGAGAAGAAGAGTTTGGCCAACAAGCTCTTTCTTCGTCGACGTTTCTTCACGACGATGATGGAAGAAGGTGATGATGTGCTGGAGCACATTAACAAGCTCAAGACACTGGCGGAGCAGCTCGACGCGGTGGGCGCTCCGGTCAGCGAGGACGACTTGGTGATCACGCTTCTGGGAAGTCTGAGCGAGTCGTATCAGTTCCTCATCACTGCATTGGAGTCGAGAGCCGACTCGTTGACGTGGGAACTCGTGACGTCTCGGCTGCTGCATGAGGACATGAAGCGCAAGGAACAAGGTGGCGGCGTCGACGGAGCCGCGCACGGTCAAGGTCAAGCGTTCATGACAAGCGGCAACGGCAAGTACAAGGGACGGCAAGCGCAGAAGACAAGCAGCGCCTGTCACTACTGTGGGGAGCACGGACATTGGATCGCCAAGTGTCCGGTGCGGATCCGCGAGAACGCGGAGCGGCAGAGGCCGCAACGAGCGAATGTCGCGCAGAGTGAAGACAACTCTGGCGACTTCCTCTTCTCAGTTGGAAGCAACAAGGATGCCTCCAAGTCAAGTGGCATGTGGCTGGTCGACTCGGGTGCGACGCAGCACATGACGTACTCGAAGGAGTACATGAAGAACTTCAAGAAGATCACTCCGGTGGACGTGCATCTTGCCGATGACGGTGTGGTCCAAGCTCTGGGAACCGGCGACATTGTGATGTCGATGAGGACGCCGCGCGGGATGAAGAAGGGTGTGCTCACGAACGTGTGGTACATCCCCAAGCTATCGCGCAACCTGTTCTCCGTTGGACGGTTTACCAAGGATGTTGGACCCGTGACCTTCGAGAGCGACGGGTGTTTCGCGGAAACGAAGGGTCTCAAGTGGCAGCTCGGCGCTCGTGAGGGCAAAGGGCTGTTCAAGCTGTGCATGACGCCGATGATGCCGGACGAGGCCAATGCGGCAAGTTCGAAGGATCGCAAAGGGGACACCACGTCGTACCTCTGGCACCTTCGACTTGGTCACATTGGCCATGGCGGTCTAGACGCCATCGTCAAGAAGAGCTATGGTGTTGGCATTGACATGACGTCGGTGAAGCAGTGGGAGCTGTGCGACGGATGCTCACTCGGCAAGCAAACGCGAGTGAGCTACATGAAGTCGTCTCCGAACCGTGCGAAGCAAGTGCTGGAGGTCGTTCACAGCGATGTGTGCGGTCCCATGCAGACGCCAACCTTTGGTGGCAAGCGCTACTTCGTCACGTTCATCGATGACAAGTCGCACTTCTGTGTGGTGTACTTGCTGCGGAACAAGTCCGAGGTGGCTGCCAAGTTCGCTGAGTTTGTGGCGTTTGCTGAAACGCAGACCGGCAAGCGCGTGAAGACGCTTCGGAGTGACAACGGTGGCGAGTACACTTCCGGTGCGATGGCCAAGTTCTGTGCGGACCGTGGGATCGTGCAGAAGTTCACGCCGCCATACACGCCTCAGCTGAACGGAGTCGCCGAGCGCATGAATCGGACGCTGGTGGAGTGTGCTCGCTGTATGCTGGAGCATGCTGGATTGTCCAAGTCGTATTGGGGTGAAGCGGTGATGACTGCCACGTTCCTCCGAAACCGGTGTCCGACGCGAGCCATCAGCCACGATAAGTCGCCGCACCAAGTCTGGACCGGGAAGAAACCACTACTGGCGAACCTGAAAGTATTCGGTTGCCACGCATACGTAACGGTCCCGAAAGAGAAGCGCACCAAGTTTGACGCTCGGTCAGTGCGCTGTCGGTTCCTGGGGTACTCGGATCATGAGAAAGCGTATCGATTCGAAGAACTGAAGAGCGGTCGCGTGTTGGTGAGCCGCGACGCGCAGTTCATGGAAGACGTCTTCGACAGTGGGAGATGCAGTTACGATCAAGAAGTTGTTGTGGAACTTCAAGATGAAGAGGTGACGGATCAAGATTCATCGCAATCGGATGACGACAACGAAGAAGAGGAAGAAGCTGCGCGGGACGAAGACTTCGAGCCCGGCAGCAAGCGACACCCGCGGACGCAGTCACTGGAGGAAGCCGTGGAGGTTCCAAGTGCCAAGCGGTATGCGTCGCAGACTCGACACCAGACTCTGGACGAGATGTCTGCTGTGGCTCAAGAAAGTCAAGACTTCGAAGCTGCGTACGTCGTGGATTCAGTGGGAGAAATGCCGACCACATTCAAGTCGGCGATGGAATCCAGCGACGCAGTCAAGTGGAAGGAGGCGTGTGACTCGGAGATGGAGTCGCTTCACAAGAACGACACATGGAATGTCGTACCATTGCCGAAGGGACGCAAGGCGATCGGCTGCAGATGGGTGTTTCGAGTCAAGGAAAACCAAGCTGGAGAGATCGAGCGGTTCAAGGCGCGACTGGTGGCCAAGGGATTCTCGCAGAAGTATGGCATCGACTACGATGAGACCTTTGCACCAGTGGCCAAGTTCACGTCGATTCGGGCAGTGCTGAGCATGGCTGCCAAGTATGGTTTGAAGCTGCACCAGATGGACGTCAAGACAGCCTTCCTGAACGGCGTTCTCGACGAAGACATCTACATGGCACAACCGGACGGGTACGTCGACGAAAACCATCCGGACCACGTATGCAAGCTCAAGCGTTCGCTGTATGGACTGAAGCAGTCGCCACGCATGTGGAACCAGACCATCGACGACTTCATGCTCAAGCTGGGGTTCAAGAAGTGCGAGTCAGATCACTGCGTCTACATCAAGAGGGACGATCAAGAGATGATCTTCGTGGTGCTGTACGTTGACGACCTGATCCTCGCCAGCAGCAACGACGAGCTGTTGGAATCGACCAAGCGCGCGTTGAGCAAGCGGTTTGAAATGACGGACCTCGGCGAGCTCGAGTATTTCCTCGGGATGGAGATCAAGAACGACCGCGACTCCGGAAAAGTGACGGTGCGGCAGACCAAGTTTCTCAAGTCCATCCTGACCAAGTTCGGCATGCAAGACAGCAAGCCTGTGAAGACGCCGCAGGACCCCGGGCTCAAGTTGACCAAGAACATGTGCGAGGGTGGCTGCCAGCATGAAGACACCATGAAGAACGTGCCATACCGGAGTGCCGTCGGCGGACTCATGTACCTGATGGTGGCGACGCGTCCGGACCTTGCTGCTGCAGTGGGAGTTCTGAGCCAGTTCTCTGCCGACCCGTGTCCGACGCACTGGCAAGCTCTCAAGCGTGTGCTGCGGTATCTGCAGGCGACATCAACGCACGGACTCGAGTTCTCACGCGAAGACGGTTTCGGCGTGTGTGGTTACTCGGACGCGGACTGGGCCGGAGACATCGAGTCAAGACGGAGTACAAGCGGCTACGCATTCATGATGAACGGCGGATGCATCAGCTGGAGGAGCAAGAAGCAGCGGACGGTGGCACTGTCTTCAACGGAAGCCGAGTACATGGCGCTATCGGAGGCGACACAAGAGGCAGTGTGGCTCAAGGTGTTCCTGTGCGAGCTCGGCGAGATGGCAAGCGATGAAGCGATCAAGATCTACGAGGACAACCAAGGCTCCATCGCGTTGGCCAAGAATCCCGAATTCCACAAGCGCACCAAGCACATTGACATTCGCTACCACTTCGTGCGCGAGAAGGTGGAAGACGGTCAAGTGGTGCTGCAGTATGTTTCGACGACCGAAATGCTGGCTGACATCATGACGAAGGCGATCACTGCGGTGCAGTTTGAAGTACTTCGAAACAAGCTCGGGATCCAAGGTGCAAGAGCTGTCGAGTCGAGTGGGAGTGTTGTCAAGAAGACGCCTCGACCAGCTGCGGCATACCGGTAGGATACCGGTATGACCTTCACTCAGTGGGACCGCAAGCATTCCTGTGATTACGGGACGGTGTTTACGCTACGGGTGTTTACGCTACGGGTGCGACATCATTGTGGGTACAAGATAGTGGGCACAAGATGGGCATCGACGTGGCGCTCTCTGATTGGCTGAAGCAACTCAGTATCCGGTAAAGAATCCAGTAGAGTGTATCCAGTAGAGAATCCAGTAGGCTTAGAGGTAGCAAGGAGTTTGCGAACTAAGGACCTAAATCAATCACTTTGCATTTTGCCATCAACCGACCAAAGCCTTTTGCTGCCACCAAGCGACACTTGCTCCATGGGTCCGCACGTGTCGAAGTGGAGGAACTCGAAGGGCTTGTACTTGCGCTTGTCCGGGTTGCTGGGGAACGGCTTCTGGACCATCTTGCCCTGTTGGCATCCACGGCACTTGGACGAATTTGCCGACGTCGACGGCATCTTCGCACCTGCAACCATGCCGCTTGACACCATCTTGCGAAGAACGTCGTTCGGAGCGTGGCCCATTCGCGCATGTAGATCGACGCCGTTGACAGATACTCTCGAAATAGAGTTTGCACTCCCGCGCGGAACTCGAAGCCAGTACAGGCCATCAACCAGGTCCGCCGCGGCAACCACCTTCTGCGACGACTTGCGTGCAATGTGCATTTCAGCACCATCGAAGACAACCTTGAACAGACCGCTGCTGTTGATCTGAGGCACCGACAGCAGGTTCTTGTTCATACTTGGGACGAAGAGTGCGTTCTTGATTTCGATCTCGCGTTCATCGCCGTTGGGCAAGACCACTTGCTCGAAGATGGTCCCGACACCCATTATGGCAGCCTTGTTTCCGTCGGCCACGGAGAGCTCGCCTTCATGTCCCTCGACCAGATTGGCGAACTTGGACTTGTCGTTGCAGATGTGGTGCGTGGCACCACTGTCGATCGCCCACATCCCCGAAGAATTCTTGCCCGACGAGATGCTGCATTCGAGCGAGGTCGCAAACGCCACGCGATCGTAGCCGTAGTCGTAGTCGTCTTCATCATTACGCCATTGCGTAAAATTGGCTCCGCGTCCACGGCCGTTGCCGCCGCGTCTTGGGCCCCGATTCTCGTCCTTCTGCTTGGTCCAGCACTTTTCAACCGTGTGCCCCAATTTCCCGCAGTATGTACACTGGCGAGACTCTCGGTCGGTATTGAACGCCTTGGCCGCGTTCTCCGTCTTCACCGTCGCCGTCTTCTCGCCTTGTCTCTTGATGTGCTCATTCGTAAGCACCTTCACGACGTCTTGCGACCGCAGTTCAGCGCTGCTCATCTCCAAGTTCAGCACGACGTTATCGTAGCTCTTGGGGAGGCTGCGCAACAAGCAGATCGCCACGTCCTCGTCCTCCATCTTGGCACCGATGCTGCTGAGCTTGGCGCTGATGTTGAGGACCTCGTTGCAATGATGCAAGACGTTGCCGCCTTCCGACATCTCCATGCTGAAGAGTTGGCGCTTCAGGTAGATGCGTCCAGCCTTCTGCGAACCACCGTACAGCGTCTTTAGGCGCGACCAGGCAACCCACGCTTCCTCGCAGTCGTCAACCACATGATGGTAGTCCGCGTTCATGTGGAGCAACATCAGTCCGAACGCGATGTTGCTGGACTTGACGTACTCGTCCTTGGCCCGCGAGTCCGTGAAGCTTGGCGTCGTCTCGCGGTTCACGACATGCCACGTCGACTTGGTCAGGAACACGCCACGCATGTAGCGGTTCCACGTCGCGTAGTTGTCCCCGTTGAACTTGTCGATGGAGACCTTGGCCGAGGTGTCTTGCGCAGAGGACATGGTACTTGGGCTCATAACCTGAAGAAAGGTGTAGTTGAAGAGACGAAGCTTGGACGAAGCGGAAGAGTGAGCACGCTTGGGCGAGACCGGAGCGAAGACCACTTGAGGGGAAGAAGGAAGATTCGAAAGTGATTGATTTATCGGAGTTAGTTGTTTGGCCTACCACAAAGAAACGCGGTCACGCGTCCAATCAATCTACTCGTCTAATCACTACTGCCGTAATCATCATGGCGTAAACATGCGGTTCGGATTGGACCGGTTCGGTTAACCGGTTAATGGGTACAAACCACACTTAACCGGAAACCCTCAGTACAGCCGTCAACCTGCAACAGCTTCGAAGTGACAACGGTGGCGAGTACACTTCCGGTGCGATGGCCAAGTTCTGTGCGGACCGTGGGATCGTGCAGAAGTTCACGCCGCCATACACGCCTCAGCTGAACGGAGTCGCCGAGCGCATGAACCGGACGTTGGTGGAGTGTGCGCGCTGTATGTTGGAACATGCTGGATTGTCCAAGACGTATTGGGGTGAAGCGGTGATGACAGCTACGTTCCTTCGCAACCGGTGTCCGACACGGGCCATCAGCCACGACAAGTCGCCACACCAAGTCTGGACCGGGAAGAAACCACTACTGACGAACCTGAAAGTATTCGGTTGCCACGCATACGTGACGGTCCCGAAGGAGAAACGTACCAAGTTTGATGCTCGGTCGGTGCGTTGCCGTTTCCTCGGGTACTCGGAGCACGAGAAAGCGTATCGATTCGAAGAACTGAAGAGCGGTCGCGCACTGGTGAGCCGCGACGCGCAGTTCATGGAAGACGTCTTCGACAGTGGGAGACGCAGTTACGATCAAGAAGTTATTGTGGAACTTCAAGATGAAGAGGTGACGGATCAAGATTCATCGCAATCGGATGACGACAACGAAGAAGAGGAAGAAGCTGCGCGGGACGAAGACTTCGAGCCCGGCAGCAAGCGACACCCGCGGACGCAGTCACTGGAGGAAGCCGTGGAGGTTCCAAGTGCCAAGCGGTATGCGTCGCAGACTCGACACCAGACTCTGGACGAGATGTCTGCTGTGGCTCAAGAAAGTCAAGACTTCGAAGCTGCATACGTCGTGGATTCAGTGGGAGAAATGCCGACCACGTTCAAGTCGGCGATGGAATCCAGCGACGCAGTCAAGTGGAAGGAGGCCTGCGACTCGGAAGTTAAGTCACTTCGCAAGAACGACACGTGGGATGTCGTGCCACTGCCGAAGGGACGCAAGGCGATCGGCTGCAGATGGGTGTTTCGCGTGAAGGAGAACCAAGCTGGAGAGATTGAGCGGTTCAAGGCGCGACTGGTGGCCAAGGGATTCTCGCAGAAGTACGGCATCGACTACGACGAGACCTTCGCGCCAGTGGCCAAGTTCACGTCGATCCGGATTATACTGAGTCTAGCTGCCAAGTATGGTTTGAAGCTGCACCAGATGGATGTCAAGACTGCGTTCCTCAACGGTGTGCTGGACGAAGACATCTACATGGCACAGCCGGATGGCTTTGTGGACGAAGACCACCCGGACCACGTATGCAAGCTCAAGCGATCGCTGTACGGACTGAAGCAGTCGCCGCGCATGTGGAACCAGACCATCGACGACTTCATGCTGAAGATGGGGTTCAAGAAGTGCGAGTCAGATCACTGCGTCTACATCAAGAGGGACGATCAAGAGATGATCTTCGTGGTGCTGTACGTTGACGACCTGATCCTCGCCAGCAGCAACGATGAGCTGTTGGAATCGACCAAGCGCGCATTGAGCAAGCGGTTTGAAATGACGGACCTCGGCGAGCTAGAGTATTTCCTCGGGATGGAGATCAAGAACGACCGCGACTCCGGAAAAGTGACGGTGCGGCAGACCAAGTTTCTCAAGTCCATCCTGACCAAGTTCGGCATGCAAGACAGCAAGCCTGTGAAGACGCCGCAGGACCCCGGACTCAAGCTGACCAAGAACATGTGCGAGGGTGGCTGCCAGCATGAAGACACGATGAAGAACGTGCCGTATCGGAGTGCCGTCGGTGCTCTCATGTACTTGATGGTGGCGACGCGTCCGGACCTCGCTGCTGCAGTGGGAGTGCTGAGCCAGTTCTCTGCCGACCCGTGTCCGACGCATTGGCAAGCCCTCAAGCGTGTGCTGCGGTACCTCCAAGCGACGCCTACGCATGGACTCGAGTTCTCACGGGAAGACAACCTTGGTATGTGCGGATATTCGGATGCGGACTGGGCCGGAGACATCGAGTCAAGACGGAGTACAAGCGGCTACGCATTCATGATGAACGGCGGATGCATCAGCTGGAGAAGCAAGAAGCAGCGGACGGTGGCGCTGTCTTCAACGGAAGCCGAGTACATGGCGCTATCGGAGGCGACACAAGAGGCAGTGTGGCTCAAGGTGTTCCTGTGCGAGCTCGGCGAGATGGCAAGCGATGAAGCGATCAAGATCTACGAGGACAACCAAGGCTCCATCGCGTTGGCCAAGAATCCCGAATTCCACAAGCGCACCAAGCACATTGACATTCGCTACCACTTCGTGCGCGAGAAGGTGGAAGACGGTCAAGTGGTGCTACAGTATGTTTCGACTACCGACATGCTGGCCGACATCATGACGAAGGCGATCACTGCTGTGCAGTTCGAAGTTCTTCGGAGCAAGTTGGGGATCCAAGGCGCAACAGCTGTCAAGTCGAGTGGGAGTGTTGTCAAGAAGACGCCTCGGCCAGCTGCGGCATACCGGTAAGATACCGGTATGACCTTCACTCAGTGGGACCGCAATCATTCCTGTGATTACGGGACACTGATGATGGGACACTGATGATGGGACGCTGTTTACGCTACGGAGGATTACGGGACACGTGGGGACAAGATTGTGGATACAAGATGGGCATCCACGTGGCAGTCGCTGATTGGCTGAAGTAACTCAGTATCCAGTAAAGAATCCAGTAGAGTGTATCCAGTAGAATATTCAGTAGGCTTAGAGGTAGCAAGGAGTTTGCGAACTAAGGACCTAAATCAATCACTTTGCATTTTGCCATCAACCGACCAAAGCCTTTTACAACAACTTCTTGATCGTAACTGCGTCTCCCACTGTCGAAGACGTCTTCCATGAACTGCGCGTCGCGGCTCACCAACACGCGACCGCTCTCCAGTTCTTCGAATCGATACGCTTTCTCATGATCCGAGTACCCCAGGAACCGACAGCGCACTGACCGAGCGTCAAACTTGGTGCGCTTCTCTTTCGGGACCGTTACGTACGCGTGGCAACCGAACACTTTCAGGTTCGCCAGCAGCGGCTTCTTCCCGGTCCAGACTTGGTGTGGCGACTTGTCGTGGCTGATGGCCCGTGTCGGACACCGGTTGCGAAGGAACGTAGCTGTCATCACCGCTTCACCCCAATACGTCTTGGACAATCCAGCATGTTCCAACATACAGCGCGCACACTCCACCAACGTCCGGTTCATGCGCTCGGCGACTCCGTTCAGCTGAGGCGTGTATGGCGGCGTGAACTTCTGCACGATCCCACGGTCCGCACAGAACTTGGCCATCGCACCGGAAGTGTACTCGCCACCGTTGTCACTTCGAAGCGTCTTCACGCGCTTGCCGGTCTGAGTTTCAGCAAACGCCACAAACTCAGCGAACTTGGCAGCCACCTCGGACTTGTTCCGCAGCAAGTACACCACACAGAAGTGCGACTTGTCATCGATGAACGTGACGAAGTAGCGCTTGCCACCAAAAGTTGGCGTCTGCATGGGACCGCACACATCGCTGTGAACGACCTCCAGCACTTGCTTCGCACGGTTCGGAGACGACTTCATGTAGCTCACTCGCGTTTGCTTGCCGAGTGAGCATCCGTCGCACAGCTCCCACTGCTTCACCGACGTCATGTCGATGCCAACACCGTAGCTCTTCTTGACGATGGCGTCTAGACCGCCATGGCCAATGTGACCAAGTCGAAGGTGCCAGAGGTACGACGTGGTGTCCCCTTTGCGATCCTTCGAACTTGCCACATTGGCCTCGTCCGGCATCATCGGCGTCATGCACAGCTTGAACAGCCCTTTGCCCTCACGAGCGCCGAGCTTCCACTTGAGACCCTTCGTTTCCGCGAAACACCCGTCGCTCTCGAAGGTCACGGGTCCAACATCCTTGGTAAACCGTCCAACGGAGAACAGGTTCCGCGATAGCTTGGGGATGTACCACACGTTCGTGAGCACACCCTTCTTCATTCCGCGCGGTGTCCTCATCGACATCACAATGTCGCCGGTTCCCAGAGCTTGGACCACACCGTCATCGGCAAGATGCACGTCCACCGGAGTGATCTTCTTGAAGTTCTTCATGTACTCCTTCGAGTACGTCATGTGCTGCGTCGCACCCGAGTCGACCAGCCACATGCCACTTGACTTGGAGGCACCCTTGTTGCTTCCAACCGAAAAGAGGAAGTCGCCAGAGTTGTCTTCACTCTGCGCGACATTCGCTCGTTGCGGCCTCTGCCGCTCCGCGTTCTCGCGGATCCGCACCGGACACTTGGCGATCCAATGTCCGTGCTCCCCACAGTAGTGACAGGCGCTGCTTGTCTTCTGCGCTTGCCGTCCCTTGTACTTGCCGTTGCCGCTTGTCATGAACGCTTGACCTTGACCGTGCGCGGCTCCGTCGACGCCGCCACCTTGTTCCTTGCGCTTCATGTCCTCATGCAGCAGCCGAGACGTCACAAGTTCCCACGTCAACGAGTCGGCTCTCGACTCCAATGCCGTGATGAGGAACTGATACGACTCGCTCAGACTTCCCAGAAGCGTGATCACCAAGTCGTCCTCGCTGACCGGAGCGCCCACCGCGTCGAGCTGCTCCGCCAGTGTCTTGAGCTTGTTAATGTGCTCCAGCACATCATCACCTTCTTCCATCATGGTCGTGAAGAAACGTCGACGAAGGAAGAGCTTGTTGGCCAAACTCTTCTTCTCGAAGTGTCCTTCCAGTCTTGACCATGCATCATGCGCGTCCTTCGCCGAGCGAACCAGCGGCAACTGCGAATCCTCCATCGCGAGACAGATGATCGCCAGTGCCTTGCGCGACTTCTTCCGAAACAGCGCTTGATCCGCCGCGGTCTGGCAGTGCTCCAGCTTCACTTCCCCACTCGTCACTTCCCACAGTTCGCGCTCCTCGAGCACCATCTGCATCTTGAACTTCCACGTGTGGAAGTTGGTTCCGTCGAACTTGTTGATGCGGGCGGTCGCGGTCGGGGTGGCGTCCATGGCGAAGGCGTAGTCAGGGTCTTGGTCAGGGAAGACGGGGCTTGGGCTCATAACCAAAAGGCTTTGGTCGGTTGATGGCAAAATGCAAAGTGATTGATTTAGGTCCTTAGTTCGCAAACTCCTTGCTACCTCTAAGCCTACTGAATATTCTACTGGATACACTCTACTGGATTCTTTACTGGATACTGAGTTACTTCAGCCAATCAGCGACTGCCACGTGGATGCCCATCTTGTATCCACAATCTTGTCCCCACGTATCCCATAACCCCCGTAGCGTAAACAGCGTCCCATCATCAGTGTCCCATCATCAGTGTACCGTAAACACAGGAATGATTGCGGTCCCACTGAGTGAAGGTCATACCGGTATCTTACCGGTATGCCGCAGCTGGTCGAGGCGTCTTCTTGACAACAGACAAGTGCTGGACCAAGCAGAAGGACGAGAATCGGGGCCCAAGACGCGGCGGCAACGGCCGTGGACGCGGGGCCAACAACATCCAGTGGCGAAACGACGACGACAACTACGACTACGGCTACGATCGAGTGGCGTTCGCGGTTTCACTGGAATGTGGTATTTCGACGGGCAAGAATGTGTCCGGGATGTGGGCGGTCGACAGCGGCGCAACGCACCACATCTGCAACGACAAGGCCAAGTTCGCCCATTTGATTGAGCGGAACGAAGGCGAACTTTCGGTGGCCGACGGCAACAAGGCGGCCATTATGGGTGTGGGGACCATCGTGGAACAAGTGGTCCTGCCCAACGGCGACGAGCGCGAGATCGAGATCAAGAACGCGCTGTACGTGCCAAGCATGAGCAAGAATCTGCTTTCGGTACCGCAGATCAACAAAAGTGGCAAGTTTCAAGTGGTGTTCGACGGCACCAAGATGCAAATTGCGCACAAGGGCTCCAAGCAAGTGGTGGCGACGGCAAACCTCGTGGATGGACTCTACTGGCTTCAGACGCCTCAGCGATCGGCGAATGCGGCGACGAGTGGCAAGATTGTCGACCTGCACGCGCGCATGGGTCACGCTCCGGTTGAGGTGCTTCGCAAGATGGTCGACAACCACATGATCAAGGACGCGAAGGCACCTTCCAAGTCGAGCGGACCAAGTCTGTGTCGTGGTTGCCAGCAAGGGAAGATGGTCCAAAAACCGTTCCCAAGCAACCGTGACAAGCGCCGTTACGACACATTCGAGTTGCTCCACTTCGACATCTGCGGACCCATGGAGGAAAACTCGCTTGGTGGCAGCAAATATCTGCTGCTGATCGTGGACGAAGCCAGCGGATGCATGAAGGGTTTCTGCCTGCGCGCCAAGTCGGAGAGCGAAGACTGCATCAAGACGTACATCATGAAGGTGCAGAAGCAGTTCGGCAAGAAGGTCAAGTTTGTGCGGCACGACGGCGCTCGTGAGTTTGCGACCAACTCGCTCAAGGATTTCTACGAAGACGAAGGCATCGAGCAGCAAACCACGGTTCCATACGCGCACCAGACGAACGGCACGGCAGAGCGAGCTATCCGGACTATCGTCACGATCGGCCGCAGCATGCTGCATCACGCCAAGCTGGACAAGTGTTTCTGGGCTGAGGCGGCCATGACGGCCATCTACGTGAAGAATCGTCTGCCGTCACCCAAGATCGAGCACAAGACTCCGTTCGAGATCGTGTACAAGTCCAAGCCGAGTGTGAAGCACATGCGTGTGTTCGGCTGTCGGACGTACATTCTGACTCCGAAGGAGAAGCGGCTCAAGTGGGATCCCAAGGCTCGCGCCGGACTGTTCCTGGGTTACGAAGAAGTGTCCAAGGCGTATCGACTTTATGACATCGAGGCGGGGCAGGTGGTGATCAGTCGCGATGTCAACTTCGATGAGTCGACCTTTGGACTTTCACCGACGATTTCCGATGAAGATGTCGACGACCTGGACTTCGAATCGCTCGACATCGACAATGATGGTTCCCGCCAGACGGAGTACACGCAGGCAGGGAAGCGCAAGAGCCGCCCGAGTGACGAAGATGAAGCTGCCAGAAGACCGCGAGCTGTGCGTCATCGACCTGGACTGGAAGAAGCAAGTGCGCCGAACTACTCCTCTCCGCATCGAGCAGACGCAGACGAAGAAGAAAAGTATGGAGATGAAGATGACGATTCGACTCCACCAGTGTTTTGGCGTGCAAGTGCCAATGCCGTCGAAGCAGGCGACCTATCGGAGCCGACGACGTTTCAAGAGGCGGTGAACGGCCCGGACCAAGTGCACTGGCGCAAGGCGATTCGTGCGGAGCTCAAGTCGATGCGTCTCCGTGGCGTGTTCCGTGCTGCGAAGTTACCGAACAACCAGCGCGCCGTGGGAACGAAATGGGTCTTCAAAATCAAGCGCAAAGCTGACGGATCCATCGAGAAGTACAAGGCTCGACTCGTCGCGAAGGGATTTGTGCAGAAGTATGGGATCGACTACACCGAGACGTTCTCGCCGGTGGTCAAGTACGTCACTCTGCGCATGATCGTGGCCATCGCCAAATTCTTCGGATGGCCTCTCGACCAACTCGACGTGGTGACGGCGTTCCTGTACGGCCTCATGAAGGAGAAGGTGTTCTGCAGCATTCCCGAAGGTGTTGAGCTCGACGACGGATTCGACTGCGTGGAACTGCTCAAGGCTATCTACGGTCTCAAACAAGCGTCGCGAGTGTGGAACGAGACTTTCGACGAGTACGTTCGCTCCATTGGATTTCGCGTCTCGAGCTACGACCCATGCCTCTACATCAAGGTTGTCGACGGTGAATGCGTCCTGCTGCTCGTGTACGTCGACGACGTTTTAGTCACCGGCAGCTCCGCGACGTTGATTGCTGAAGTCAAGCGCCAGCTCAAGTCTCGCTTTGAGATGACTGACAGCGGGAAGTGCTCCTTCATTCTCGGCATCGCAGTTGTCGACAACGAGGACGGCAGCGTTATGCTAAGCCAAGCGCGCTACATTAACGACATCCTGGAGCGCTTTGGCATGCAGAACTGCAAACCTGCTGCCAGCCCGGTCGACCTCAGCATGAAGCTGGTGCCAAGTGACCTTTCGACCAAGCTAGATGCACCATTCCGCGAGGCGGTCGGTGCGCTCATGCACTTGATGACTTCGACTCGGCCTGACATTGCTTTCGCCGTTGGATACGTGTCACGCTTCATGGAGAACCCCAAGTGGAACACTGGACTGCGGCCAAGCGCATTTTCGCTACCTGCAAGGCACCAAGTCGCATGGCATCCGCTTCGCACCGAGCAAGGGCGTGGATTTTCGCGGCTACTCCGATGCTGACTGGGCTGGTGACCACAGCGACCGCAAGTCGACCTCAGGCTACCTGTTCCAAGTTCTCGGCGGACCGATTTCGTGGGGCTCCAAGAAGCAGTCAAGTGTGTCACTCTCCACAAGCGAAGCCGAGTACATCGCGCTGAGCCTCGCGATCCAAGAAGGCAAGTGGGTGCACAAGCTGCTATGTGAGATTCTAGCGGCGGCGGGCGAAGAATCGCCGGATCTGAAGATCTTCGAGGACAATCAGTCGTGCATCAAGATGACCAAGAACCCCGTGAACCATGGCCGCGCCAAGCACATCGACATCAAGTACCATCACATCCGCGACGAAGTCAAGCGCGGAGAAGTTCTCGTCGAGTACTGCGAAACTGCGACCATGCTGGCGGACATCCTGACCAAGGGACTTGGCGGACCTCGTCACAAGGACTTGACGATGGCTCTTGGTGTTCATGCGTGTTCGCATTGAGGGGGCGTGTTGCAGGTTGACGGCTGTACTGAGGGTTTCCGGTTAAGTGTGGTTTGTACCCATTAACCGGTTAACCGAACCGGTCCAATCCGAACCGCATGTTTACGCCATGATGATTACGGCAGTAGTGATTAGACGAGTAGATTGATTGGACGCGTGACCGCGTTTCTTTGTGGTAGGCCAAACAACTAACTCCGATAAATCAATCACTTTCGAATCTTCATTCTACCCCTCAAGTGTCTTCGCTCCGGTCCCGCCGTCTGCGACGTCCCTCCCTCCGCTTCGTCCAAGCTTCGTGTCCAAGATCCATACCTTCCATCAGGTTATGAGCCCAAGCACCATGTCCTCTGCCCAAGACACCTCGACCAAGGTCTCCATCGACAAGTTCAACGGAGACAACTACGCGACGTGGAACCGCTACATGCGTGGCGTGTTCCTGACCAAGTCGGTGTGGCATGTCGTGAACCGCGAGACGACGCCAAGCTTCACGGACTCGCGGGCCAAGGACGACTACGTCAAGTCGAGCAACATCGCGTTCGGACTGATGTTGCTCCACATGGACGCGGACTACCACCATGTGGTCGACGACTGCGAGGAAGCGTGGGTTGCCTGGTCGCGCCTGAAGACGCTGTACGGTGGTTCGCAGAAGGCTGGACGCATCTACCTGAAGCGCCAACTCTTCAGCATGGAGATGTCGGAAGGCGGCAACGTCTTGCATCATTGCAACGAGGTCCTCAACATCAGCGCCAAGCTCAGCAGCATCGGTGCCAAGATGGAGGACGAGGACGTGGCGATCTGCTTGTTGCGCAGCCTCCCCAAGAGCTACGAGAACGTCGTGCTGAACTTGGAGATGAGCAGCGCTGAACTGCGATCGCAAGACGTCGTGAAGGTGCTCACGAACGAGCACATCAAGAGACAAGGCGAGAAGACGGCGACGGTGAAGACGGAGAACGCGGCCAAGGCGTTCAACACCGACCGAGAGTCTCGCCAGTGTACGTACTGCGGAAAATTGGGGCACACGGTTGACAAGTGCTGGACCAAGCAGAAAGATGACAATCGGGGCCCAAGACGCGGCGGCAACGGCCGTGGACGCGGAGCCAATTTTACGCAATGGCGTAATGATGAAGACGACTACGACTACGACTACGATCGCGTGGCGTTTGCGACCTCGCTCGAATGCGGCATCTCGTCGGGCAAGAATTCTTCGGGGATGTGGGCGATCGACAGTGGTGCCACGCACCACATCTGCAACGACAAGTCCAAGTTCGCCAATCTGGTCGAGGGACATGAAGGCGAGCTCTCCGTGGCCGACGGAAACAAGGCTGCCATAATGGGTGTCGGGACCATCTTCGAGCAAGTGGTCTTGCCCAACGGCGATGAACGCGAGATCGAAATCAAGAACGCACTCTTCGTCCCAAGTATGAACAAGAACCTGCTGTCGGTGCCTCAGATCAACAGCAGCGGTCTGTTCAAGGTTGTCTTCGATGGTGCTGAAATGCACATTGCACGCAAGTCGTCGCAGAAGGTGATTGCCGCGGCGGACCTGGTTGATGGCCTGTACTGGCTTCGAGTTCCGCGCGGGAGTGCAAACTCTATTTCGAGAGTATCTGTCAACGGCGTCGATCTACATGCGCGAATGGGCCACGCTCCGAACGACGTTCTTCGCAAGATGGTGTCAAGCGGCATGGTTGCAGGTGCGAAGATGCCGTCGACGTCGGCGAATTCGTCCAAGTGCCGTGGATGCCAACAGGGCAAGATGGTCCAGAAGCCGTTCCCCAGCAACCCGGACAAGCGCAAGTACAAGCCCTTCGAGTTCCTCCACTTCGACACGTGCGGACCCATGGAGCAAGTGTCGCTTGGTGGCAGCAAGTACCTGCTGCTGATCACGGACGAAGCCAGCGGATGCATGACGGGATTCTGTCTTCGCGCCAAATCAGAAAGCGAGCGCTGTCTGCGGAGCTTCGTCGCCAAAGTGGAACGCCAATTTGACACCAAGGTCAAGTTCGTGCGTCATGATGGAGCCAAGGAATTTGCCACCAACTCGCTCTTGGCGTTCTACGAAGATCACGGCATCGAGGTACAGCCTACCGTTCCGTATGCGCATCAGACGAACGGTACGGCTGAACGTGCAAACCGAACAATCGTGACGATCGGTCGGAGCATGCTCCACTTGTTGTCAAGAAGACGCCTCGACCAGCTGCGGCATACCGGTAAGATACCGGTATGACCTTCACTCAGTGGGACCGCAATCATTCCTGTGTTTACGGTACACTGATGATGGGACACTGATGATGGGACGCTGTTTACGCTACGGGGGTTATGGGATACGTGGGGACAAGATTGTGGATACAAGATGGGTATCCACGTGGCAGTCGCTGATTGGCTGAAGTAACTCAGTATCCAGTAAAGAATCCAGTAGAGTGTATCCAGTAGAATATTCAGTAGGCTTAGAGGTAGCAAGGAGTTTGCGAACTAAGGACCTAAATCAATCACTTTGCATTTTGCCATCAACCGACCAAAGCCTTTTGGTTATGAGCCCAAGCCCCGTCTTCCCTGACCAAGACCCCGACTACGCCTTCGCCATGGACGCCACCCCGCCCGCGACCGCCCGCATCAACAAGTTCGACGGAACCAACTTCCACACGTGGAAGTTCAAGATGCAGATGGTGCTCGAGGAGCGCGAACTGTGGGAAGTGACAAGTGGGGAAGTGAAGCTGGAGCACTGCCAGACTGCGGCGGATCAAGCGCTGTTTCGGAAGAAGTCGCGCAAGGCGCTGGCGATCGTCTGTCTCGCGATGGAGGATTCGCAACTGCCGTTGGTTCGCTCGGCCAAGGACGCGCATGATGCATGGTCAAGGCTGGAAGGACACTTCGAGAAGAAGAGTTTGGCCAACAAGCTCTTCCTTCGTCGACGTTTCTTCACGACGATGATGGAAGAAGGTGATGGTGTGCTGGAGCACATCAACAAGATCAAGACGCTGGCGGAACAGCTCGATGCGGTTGGCGCTCCGGTCAGCGAGGACGACTTGGTGATCACGCTTCTGGGAAGTCTGAGCGAGTCGTATCAGTTCCTGATCACGGCATTGGAGTCGAGAGCCGACTCGTTGACGTGGGAACTCGTGACGTCTCGGCTGCTGCATGAGGACATGAAGCGCAAGGAACAAGGTGGCGGCGTCGACGGAGCCGCGCACGGTCAAGGTCAAGCGTTCATGGTCAACGACAACAAGCGCAAGGAACAAGGTGGCGGCGTCGACGGAGCCGCGCACGGTCAAGGTCAAGCGTTCATGGTCAACGACAACAAGCGCAGAGGACGTCCGGCGAAGAAGGCCGGGGCGTGCCACAACTGCGGCAAACAAGGACATTGGATCGCGGAGTGTCCCTCGCGGATCCAAGACAACAACAACCGGCAGCGGTCGCAGCGTGCGAATGTGGCGCGTGAGGACGAGGATGCCGGCGACTATCTTTTCTCGATTGGTGGTGGGAGCAACACCAAGTTGAATGACGTGTGGCTGGTCGACTCGGGTGCGACGCAGCACATGACGTGCTCCAAGAAGTTCATGAAGAACTACAAGACTTTCGACCCGGTGGACGTGCATCTCGCGGATGACGGTGTGGTGCAGGCGATTGGCAGTGGCGACATTGTGATGTCAATGAAGACTCCGCGCGGGACCAAGAAAGGTGTGCTCACGAACGTGTGGCACATTCCTAAGTTGTCGCGCAACTTGTTCTCCGTCGGACGCTTCACCAAGGACGTCGGACAGGTGATCTTCGAGCGCGACGGATGCTTCGCGGAAACGAAGGGTCTCAAGTGGAAGCTCGGCGCTCGTGAGGGCAAAGGGCTGTTCAAGCTGTGCATGACGCCGATGATGCCGGACGAGGCCAATGCGGCAAGTTCGAAGGATCGCAAAGGGGACACCACGTCGTACCTCTGGCACCTTCGACTTGGCCACATCGGCCATGGCGGTCTAGACGCCATCGTCAAGAAGGGCTATGGCACTGGTATCAACATGACATCGGTGAAGCAGTGGGAGCTGTGCGACGGATGCTCACTCGGCAAGCAAACGCGAGTGAGCTACATGAAGTCGTCCCCGAACCGTGCGAAGCAAGTGCTGGAGGTCGTTCACAGCGATGTGTGCGGTCCCATGCAGACGCCAACTTTTGGTGGCAAGCGCTACTTCGTCACGTTCATCGATGACAAGTCGCACTTCTGTGTGGTGTACTTGCTGCGGAACAAGTCCGAGGTGGCTGCCAAGTTCGCTGAGTTTGTGGCGTTTGCTGAAACTCAGACCGGCAAGCGCGTGAAGATGCTTCGAAGTGACAACGGTGGCGAGTACACTTCCGGTGCGATGGCCAAGTTCTGTGCGGACCGTGGGATCGTGCAGAAGTTCACGCCGCCATACACGCCTCAGCTGAACGGAGTCGCCGAGCGCATGAACCGGACGTTGGTGGAGTGTGCTCGCTGTATGTTGGAACATGCTGGATTGTCCAAGACGTATTGGGGTGAAGCGGTGATGACAGCTACGTTCCCTCGCAACCGGTGTCCGACACGGGCCATCAGCCACGACAAGTCGCCACACCAAGTCTGGACCGGGAAGAAGCCGCTGCTGGCGAACCTGAAAGTGTTCGGTTGCCACGCGTACGTAACGGTCCCGAAAGAGAAGCGCACCAAGTTTGACGCTCGGTCAGTGCGCTGTCGGTTCTTGGGGTACTCGGAGCACGAGAAAGCGTATCGATTCGAAGAACTGGAGAGCGGTCGCGTGTTGGTGAGCCGCGACGCGCAGTTTATGGAAGACGTCTTCGACGGTGGGAGACGCAGTTACGATCAAGAAGTTGTTGTGGAACTTCAAGATGAAGAGGTGACGGATCAAGATTCATCGCAATCGGATGACGACGACGAAGAAGAGGAAGAAGCTGCGCGGGACGAAGACTTCGAGCCCGGCAGCAAGCGACACCCGCGGACGCAGTCACTGGAGGAAGCCGTGGAGGTTCCAAGTGCCAAGCGGTATGCGTCGCAGACTCGACACCAGACTCTGGACGAGATGTCTGCTGTGGCTCAAGAAAGTCAAGACTTCGAAGCTGCGTACGTCGTGGATTCAGTGGGAGAAATGCCGACCACGTTCAAGTCGGCGATGGAATCCAGCGACTCAGTCAAGTGGAAGGAGGCGTGTGACTCGGAGATGGAGTCGCTGCTCAAGAACGACACGTGGGATGTCGTGCCACTGCCGAAGGGACGCAAGGCGATCGGCTGCAGATGGGTGTTTCGAGTCAAGGAAAACCAAGCTGGAGAGATCGAGCGGTTCAAGGCGCGACTGGTGGCCAAGGGATTCTCGCAGAAGTATGGCATCGACTACGATGAGACCTTTGCACCAGTGGCCAAGTTCACGTCGATTCGGGCAGTGCTGAGCATGGCCGCCAAGTATGGTCTCAAGCTGCACCAAATGGACGTCAAGACAGCCTTCCTGAACGGCGTTCTCGACGAAGACATCTACATGGCGCAACCGGACGGGTACGTCGACGAAAACCATCCGGACCACGTATGCAAGCTCAAGCGTTCGCTGTATGGACTGAAGCAGTCGCCACGCATGTGGAACCAGACCATCGACGACTTCATGCTGAAGATGGGGTTCAAGAAGTGCGAGTCCGACCACTGCGTCTACATCAAGAGGAATGATCAAGAGATGATCTTCGTGGTGCTATACGTGGACGACCTGATTCTGGCAAGCAGTAGTGACGACCTGCTGGACTCGACCAAGCGCGCGCTGAGTGAACGCTTCGAGATGACAGACCTCGGCGAGCTCGAGTATTTCCTCGGGATGGAGATCAAGAACGATCGCGACTCCGGAAAAGTGACGGTGCGGCAGACCAAGTTTCTCAAGTCCATCCTGACCAAGTTCGGCATGCAAGACAGCAAGCCTGTGAAGACGCCGCAGGACCCCGGACTCAAGCTGACCAAGAACATGTGCGAGGGTGGCTGCCAGCATGAAGACACCATGAAGAACGTGCCATACCGGAGTGCCGTCGGCGGACTCATGTACCTGATGGTGGCGACGCGTCCGGACCTTGCTGCTGCAGTGGGAGTTCTGAGCCAGTTTGCGGCTGATCCGTGTCCGACGCACTGGCAAGCTCTCAAGCGTGTGCTGCGGTATCTGCAGGCGACACCAACGCACGGACTCGAGTTCTCACGCGAAGACGGTTTCGGCGTGTGTGGTTACTCGGACGCGGACTGGGCTGGTGACATCGAGTCTCGACGTAGTACAAGCGGCTACGCGTTCATGATGAACGGCGGATGCATCAGCTGGAGAAGCAAGAAGCAGCGGACGGTGGCGCTGTCTTCAACGGAAGCGGAGTACATGGCGCTATCGGAGGCGACACAAGAGGCAGTGTGGCTCAAGGTGTTCCTGTGCGAGCTCGGCGAGATGGCAAACGATGAAGCGATCAAGATCTACGAGGACAACCAAGGCTCCATCGCGTTGGCCAAGAATCCCGAGTTTCACAAGCGCACCAAGCACATCGACATTCGCTACCACTTCGTGCGCGAGAAGGTGGAAGACGGTCAAGTGGTGCTACAGTATGTTTCGACTACCGACATGCTGGCCGACATCATGACGAAGGCGATCACTGCTGTGCAGTTCGAAGTTCTTCGGAGCAAGTTGGGGATCCAAGGCGCAACAGCTGTCAAGTCGAGTGGGAGTGTTGTCAAGAAGACGCCTCGACCAGCTGCGGCATACCGGTAAGATACCGGTATGACCTTCACTCAGTGGGACCGCAATCATTCCTGTGTTTACGGTACACTGATGATGGGACACTGATGATGGGACGCTGTTTACGCTACGGGGGTTATGGGATACGTGGGGACAAGATTGTGGATACAAGATGGGTATCCACGTGGCAGTCGCTGATTGGCTGAAGTAACTCAGTATCCAGTAAAGAATCCAGTAGAGTGTATCCAGTAGAATATTCAGTAGGCTTAGAGGTAGCAAGGAGTTTGCGAACTAAGGACCTAAATCAATCACTTTGCATTTTGCCATCAACCGACCAAAGCCTTTTAGCGCGCCCGGTAACGACTCAGACGACCCAGGACGCGACTCTCCGGATCAAGAAGCGAAGTCATATGATGATGGCGAGTCTACGCCAGCAATGTTCTGGCGTGCGAGTGCAAACGCAGTGGAAACAAAGGACAGCGCGGAGCCGAAGACGTTTCAGGAAGCCGTGAGTAGTGCCGACCAAGTGCACTGGCGCAAGGCGATTCGTGCGGAGCTCAAGTCGATGCGTCTCCGTGGCGTGTTCCGTGCTGCGAAGTTACCGAATAACCAGCGCGCCGTGGGAACGAAATGGGTCTTCAAAATCAAGCGCAAAGCTGACGGATCCATCGAGAAGTACAAGGCTCGACTCGTCGCGAAGGGATTTGTGCAGAAGTATGGGATCGACTACACCGAGACGTTCTCGCCGGTGGTCAAGTACGTCACTCTGCGCATGATCGTGGCCATCGCCAAATTCTTCGGATGGCCTCTCGACCAACTCGACGTGGTGACGGCGTTCCTGTACGGCCTCATGAAGGAGAAGGTGTTCTGCAGCATTCCCGAAGGTGTTGAGCTCGACGACGGATTCGACTGCGTGGAACTGCTCAAGGCTATCTACGGTCTCAAACAAGCGTCGCGAGTGTGGAACGAGACTTTCGACGAGTACGTTCGCTCCATTGGATTTCGCGTCTCGAGAAAAGGCTTTGGTCGGTTGATGGCAAAATGCAAAGTGATTGATTTAGGTCCTTAGTTCGCAAACTCCTTGCTACCTCTAAGCCTACTGAATATTCTACTGGATACACTCTACTGGATTCTTTACTGGATACTGAGTTACTTCAGCCAATCAGCGACTGCCACGTGGATACCCATCTTGTATCCACAATCTTGTCCCCACGTATCCCATAACCCCCGTAGCGTAAACAGCGTTCCATCATCAGTGTCCCATCATCAGTGTACCGTAAACACAGGAATGATTGCGGTCCCACTGAGTGAAGGTCATACCGGTATCTTACCGGTATGCCGCAGCTGGTCGAGGCGTCTTCTTGACAACAGAGTGAAGGTCATACCGGTATCTTACCGGTATGCCGCAGCTGGCCGAGGCGTCTTCTTGACAACACTCCCACTCGACTTGACAGCTGTTGCGCCTTGGATCCCCAACTTGCTCCGAAGAACTTCGAACTGCACAGCAGTGATCGCCTTCGTCATGATGTCGGCCAGCATGTCGGTAGTCGAAACATACTGTAGCACCACTTGACCGTCTTCCACCTTCTCGCGCACGAAGTGGTAGCGAATGTCAATGTGCTTGGTGCGCTTGTGGAATTCTGGATTATTGGCCAACGCGATGGAGCCTTGGTTGTCCTCGTAGATCTTGATCGCTTCATCGTTTGCCATCTCGCCGAGCTCGCACAGGAACACCTTGAGCCACACTGCCTCTTGTGTCGCCTCCGATAGCGCCATGTACTCCGCTTCCGTTGAAGACAGCGCCACCGTCCGCTGCTTCTTGCTTCTCCAGCTGATGCATCCGCCGTTCATCATGAACGCGTAGCCGCTTGTACTACGTCGAGACTCAATGTCACCAGCCCAGTCCGCGTCCGAGTAACCACACACGCCGAAACCGTCTTCGCGTGAGAACTCGAGTCCGTGCGTTGGTGTCGCCTGCAGATACCGCAGCACACGCTTGAGAGCTTGCCAGTGCGTCGGACACGGATCAGCCGCAAACTGGCTCAGAACTCCCACTGCAGCAGCAAGGTCCGGACGCGTCGCCACCATCAGGTACATGAGTCCGCCGACGGCACTCCGGTATGGCACGTTCTTCATGGTGTCTTCATGCTGGCAGCCACCCTCGCACATGTTCTTGGTCAGCTTGAGTCCGGGGTCCTGCGGCGTCTTCACAGGCTTGCTGTCTTGCATGCCGAACTTGGTCAGGATGGACTTGAGAAACTTGGTCTGCCGCACCGTCACTTTTCCGGAGTCGCGATCGTTCTTGATCTCCATCCCGAGGAAATACTCGAGCTCGCCGAGGTCTGTCATCTCGAAGCGTTCACTCAGCGCGCGCTTGGTCGAGTCCAGCAGGTCGTCACTACTGCTTGCCAGAATCAGGTCGTCCACGTATAGCACCACGAAGATCATCTCTTGATCATTCCTCTTGATGTAGACGCAGTGGTCGGACTCGCACTTCTTGAACCCCATCTTCAGCATGAAGTCGTCGATGGTCTGGTTCCACATGCGTGGCGACTGCTTCAGTCCATACAGCGAACGCTTGAGCTTGCATACGTGGTCCGGATGGTTTTCGTCGACGTACCCGTCCGGTTGCGCCATGTAGATGTCTTCGTCGAGAACGCCGTTCAGGAAGGCTGTCTTGACGTCCATTTGGTGCAGCTTGAGACCATACTTGGCGGCCATGCTCAGCACTGCCCGAATCGACGTGAACTTGGCCACTGGTGCAAAGGTCTCATCGTAGTCGATGCCATACTTCTGCGAGAATCCCTTGGCCACCAGTCGCGCCTTGAACCGCTCGATCTCTCCAGCTTGGTTTTCCTTGACTCGAAACACCCATCTGCAGCCGATCGCCTTGCGTCCCTTCGGCAGTGGCACGACATCCCACGTGTCGTTCTTGCAAAGTGACTTAACTTCCGAGTCGCAGGCCTCCTTCCACTAGACTGCGTCGCTGGATTCCATCGCCGACTTGAATGTGGTCGGCATTTCTCCCACTGAATCCACGACGTATGCAGCTTCGAAGTCTTGACTTTGTTAATGTGCTCCAGCACATCATCACCTTCGTCCATCATCGTCGTGAAGAAACGTCGACGAAGAAAGAGCTTGTTGGCCAAACTCTTCTTCTCGAAGTGTCCTTCCAGCCTTGACCATGCATCATGCGCGTCCTTGGCCGAGCGAACCAACGGCAGTTGCGAATCCTCCATCGCGAGACAGACGATCGCCAGTGCCTTGCGCGACTTCTTCCGAAACAGCGCTTGATCCGCCGCAGTCTGACAGTGCTCCAGCTTCACTTCCCCACTCGTCACTTCCCACAGTTCGCGCTCCTCGAGCACCATCTGCATCTTGAACTTCCACGTGTGGAAGTTGGTTCCGTCGAACTTGTTGATGCGGGCGGTGGAGATTGGGGAAGCATCCATGGCGAAGGCGTAGTCAGGGTCTTGGTCAGGGAAGACGGGGCTTGGGCTCATAACCAAAAGGCTTTGGTCGGTTGATGGCAAAATGCAAAGTGATTGATTTAGGTCCTTAGTTCGCAAACTCCTTGCTACCTCTAAGCCTACTGAATATTCTACTGGATACAGTCTACTGGATTCTTTACTGGATACTGAGTTACTTCAGCCAATCAGCGACTGCCACGTGGATGCCCATCTTGTATCCACAATCTTGTCCCCACGTATCCCATAACCCCCGTAGCGTAAACAGCGTTCCATCATCAGTGTCCCATCATCAGTGTACCGTAAACACAGGAATGATTGCGGTCCCACTGAGTGAAGGTCATACCGGTATCTTACCGGTATGCCGCAGCTGGTCGAGGCGTCTTCTTGACAACACTCCCACTCGACTTGACAGCTGTTGCACCTTGGATCCCCAACTTGCTCCGAAGAACTTCGAACTGCACAGCAGTGATCGCCTTCGTCATGATGTCGGCCAGCATGTCTGTAGTCGAAACATACTGTAGCACCACTTGACCGTCTTCCACCTTCTCGCGCACGAAGTGGTAGCGAATGTCGATGTGCTTGGTGCGCTTGTGGAATTCGGGATTCTTGGCCAACGCGATGGAGCCTTGGTTGTCCTCGTAGATCTTGATCGCTTCATCGCTTGCCATCTCGCCGAGCTCGCACAGGAACACCTTGAGCCACACTGCCTCTTGTGTCGCCTCCGATAGCGCCATGTACTCCGCTTCCGTTGAAGACAGCGCCACCGTCCGCTGCTTCTTGCTTCTCCAGCTGATGCATCCGCCGTTCATCATGAATGCGTAGCCGCTTGTACTCCGTCTTGACTCGATGTCTCCGGCCCAGTCCGCGTCCGAGTAACCACACACGCCGAAACCGTCTTCGCGTGAGAACTCGAGTCCGTGCGTTGGTGTCGCCTGCAGATACCGCAGCACACGCTTGAGAGCTTGCCAGTGCGTCGGACACGGATCAGCCGCAAACTGGCTCAGAACTCCCACTGCAGCAGCAAGGTCCGGACGCGTCGCCACCATCAGGTACATGAGTCCGCCGACGGCACTCCGGTATGGCACGTTCTTCATGGTGTCTTCATGCTGGCAGCCACCCTCGCACATGTTCTTGGTCAGCTTGAGTCCGGGGTCTTGCGGCGTCTTCACAGACTTGCTGTCTTGCATGCCGAACTTGGTCAGGATGGACTTGAGAAACTTGGTCTGCCGCACCGTCACTTTTCCGGAGTCGCGATCGTTCTTGATCTCCATCCCGAGGAAATACTCGAGCTCGCCGAGGTCTGTCATCTCGAAGCGTTCACTCAGCGCGCGCTTGGTCGAGTCCAGCAGGTCGTCACTACTGCTTGCCAGAATCAGGTCGTCCACGTATAGCACCACGAAGATCATCTCTTGATCATTCCTCTTGATGTAGACGCAGTGGTCGGACTCGCACTTCTTGAACCCCATCTTCAGCATGAAGTCGTCGATGGTCTGGTTCCACATGCGTGGCGACTGCTTCAGTCCATACAGCGAACGCTTGAGCTTGCATACGTGGTCCGGATGGTTTTCGTCGACGTACCCGTCCGGTTGCGCCATGTAGATGTCTTCGTCGAGAACGCCGTTCAGGAAGGCTGTCTTGACGTCCATTTGGTGCAGCTTGAGACCATACTTGGCGGCCATGCTCAGCACTGCCCGAATCGACGTGAACTTGGCCACTGGTGCAAAGGTCTCATCGTAGTCGATGCCATACTTCTGCGAGAATCCCTTGGCCACCAGTCGCGCCTTGAACCGCTCGATCTCTCCAGCTTGGTTTTCCTTGACTCGAAACACCCATCTGCAGCCGATCGCCTTGCGTCCCTTCGGCAGTGGCACGACATCCCACGTGTCGTTCTTGCAAAGTGACTTAACTTCCGAGTCGCAGGCCTCCTTCCACTAGACTGCGTCGCTGGATTCCATCGCCGACTTGAATGTGGTCGGCATTTCTCCCACTGAATCCACGACGTATGCAGCTTCGAAGTCTTGACTTTGTTAATGTGCTCCAGCACATCATCACCTTCGTCCATCATCGTCGTGAAGAAACGTCGACGAAGAAAGAGCTTGTTGGCCAAACTCTTCTTCTCGAAGTGTCCTTCCAGCCTTGACCATGCATCATGCGCGTCCTTGGCCGAGCGAACCAACGGCAGTTGCGAATCCTCCATCGCGAGACAGACGATCGCCAGTGCCTTGCGCGACTTCTTCCGAAACAGCGCTTGATCCGCCGCAGTCTGACAGTGCTCCAGCTTCACTTCCCCACTCGTCACTTCCCACAGTTCGCGCTCCTCGAGCACCATCTGCATCTTGAACTTCCACGTGTGGAAGTTGGTTCCGTCGAACTTGTTGATGCGGGCGGTGGAGATTGGGGAAGCATCCATGGCGAAGGCGTAGTCAGGGTCTTGGTCAGGGAAGACGGGGCTTGGGCTCATAACCAAAAGGCTTTGGTCGGTTGATGGCAAAATGCAAAGTGATTGATTTAGGTCCTTAGTTCGCAAACTCCTTGCTACCTCTAAGCCTACTGAATATTCTACTGGATACAGTCTACTGGATTCTTTACTGGATACTGAGTTACTTCAGCCAATCAGCGACTGCCACGTGGATGCCCATCTTGTATCCACAATCTTGTCCCCACGTATCCCATAACCCCCGTAGCGTAAACAGCGTCCCATCATCAGTGTACCATCATCAGTGTCCCATCATCAGTGTACCGTAAACACAGGAATGATTGCGGTCCCACTGAGTGAAGGTCATACCGGTATCTTACCGGTATGCCGCAGCTGGTCGAGGCGTCTTCTTGACAACATCGAGCTACGACCCATGCCTCTACATCAAGGTTGTCGACGGTGAATGCGTCCTGCTGCTCGTGTACGTCGACGACGTTTTGGTCACCGGCAGCTCCGCGACGTTGATTGCTGAAGTCAAGCGCCAGCTCAAGTCTCGCTTTGAGATGACTGACAGCGGGAAGTGCTCCTTCATTCTCGGCATCGCAGTTGTCGACAACGAGGACGGCAGCGTTACGCTAAGCCAAGCGCGCTACATTAACGACATCCTGGAGCGCTTTGGCATGCAGAACTGCAAACCTGCTGCCAGCCCGGTCGACCTCAGCATGAAGCTGGTGCCAAGTGACCTTTCGACCAAGCTAGATGCACCATTCCGCGAGGCGGTCGGTGCGCTCATGCACTTGATGACTTCGACTCGGCCTGACATTGCTTTCGCCGTTGGATACGTGTCACGCTTCATGGAGAACCCCAAGTGGAACACTGGACTGCGGCCAAGCGCATTTTCGCTACCTGCAAGGCACCAAGTCGCATGGCATCCGCTTCGCACCGAGCAAGGGCGTGGATTTTCGCGGCTACTCCGATGCTGACTGGGCTGGTGACCACAGCGACCGCAAGTCGACCTCAGGCTACCTGTTCCAAGTTCTCGGCGGACCGATTTCGTGGGGCTCCAAGAAGCAGTCAAGTGTGTCACTCTCCACAAGCGAAGCCGAGTACATCGCGCTGAGCCTCGCGATCCAAGAAGGCAAGTGGGTGCACAAGCTGCTATGTGAGATTCTAGCGGCGGCGGGCGAAGAATCGCCGGATCTGAAGATCTTCGAGGACAATCAGTCGTGCATCAAGATGACCAAGAACCCCGTGAACCATGGCCGCGCCAAGCACATCGACATCAAGTACCATCACATCCGCGACGAAGTCAAGCGCGGAGAAGTTCTCGTCGAGTACTGCGAAACTGCGACCATGCTGGCGGACATCCTGACCAAGGGACTTGGCGGACCTCGTCACAAGGACTTGACGATGGCTCTTGGTGTTCATGCGTGTTCGCATTGAGGGGGCGTGTTGCAGGTTGACGGCTGTACTGAGGGTTTCCGGTTAAGTGTGGTTTGTACCCATTAACCGGTTAACCGAACCGGTCCAATCCGAACCGCATGTTTACGCCATGATGATTACGGCAGTAGTGATTAGACGAGTAGATTGATTGGACGCGTGACCGCGTTTCTTTGTGGTAGGCCAAACAACTAACTCCGATAAATCAATCACTTTCGAATCTTCCTTCTTCCCCTCAAGTGGTCTTCGCTCCGGTCTCGCCCAAGCGTGCTCACTCTTCCGCTTCGTCCAAGCTTCGTCTCTTCAACTACACCGTTCTTCAGGTGGCGAGTACACTTCCGGTGCGATGGCCAAGTTCTGTGCGGACCGTGGGATCGTGCAGAAGTTCACGCCGCCATACACGCCTCAGCTGAACGGAGTCGCCGAGCGCATGAACCGGACGTTGGTGGAGTGTGCGCGCTGTATGTTGGAACATGCTGGATTGTCCAAGACGTATTGGGGTGAAGCGGTGATGACAGCTACGTTCCTTCGCAACCGGTGTCCGACACGGGCCATCAGCCACGACAAGTCGCCACACCAAGTCTGGACCGGGAAGAAGCCGCTGCTGGCGAACCTGAAAGTGTTCGGTTGCCACGCGTACGTAACGGTCCCGAAAGAGAAGCGCACCAAGTTTGACGCTCGGTCAGTGCGCTGTCGGTTCCTGGGGTACTCGGATCATGAGAAAGCGTATCGATTCGAAGAACTGAAGAGCGGTCGCGCACTGGTGAGCCGCGACGCGCAGTTTATGGAAGACGTCTTCGACGGTGGGAGACGCAGTTACGATCAAGAAGTTGTTGTGGAACTTCAAGATGAAGAGGTGACGGATCAAGATTCATCGCAATCGGATGACGACGACGAAGAAGAGGAAGAAGCTGCGCGGGACGAAGACTTCGAGCCCGGCAGCAAGCGACACCCGCGGACGCAGTCACTGGAGGAAGCCGTGGAGGTTCCAAGTGCCAAGCGGTATGCGTCGCAGACTCGACACCAGACTCTGGACGAGATGTCTGCTGTGGCTCAAGAAAGTCAAGACTTCGAAGCTGCATACGTCGTGGATTCAGTGGGAGAAATGCCGACAAAAGGCTTTGGTCAGTTGATGGCAAAATGCAAAGTGATTGATTTAGGTCCTTAGTTCGTAAACTCCTTGCTACCTCTAAGCCTACTGGATTCTCTACTGGATACACTCTACTGGATTCTTTACTGGATACTGAGTTGCTTCAGCCAATCAGAGAGCGCCACGTCGATGCCCATCTTGTGCCCACAATGATGTCGCACCCGTAGCGTAAACACCCGTAGCGTAAACACCGTCCCGTAATCACAGGAATGCTTGCGGTGCCACTGAGTGAAGGTCATACCGGTATCCTACCGGTATGCCGCAGCTGGTCGAGGCGTCTTCTTGACAACACTCCCACTCGACTCGACAGCTCTTGCACCTTGGATCCCGAGCTTGTTTCGAAGTACTTCAAACTGCACCGCAGTGATCGCCTTCGTCATGATGTCAGCCAGCATTTCGGTCGTCGAAACATACTGTAGCACCACTTGACCGTCTTCCACCTTCTCGCGCACGAAGTGGTAGCGAATGTCAATGTGCTTGGTGCGCTTGTGGAATTCGGGATTCTTGGCCAACGCGATGGAGCCTTGGTTGTCCTCGTAGATCTTGATCGCTTCATCGCTTGCCATCTCGCCGAGCTCGCACAGGAACACCTTGAGCCACACCGCCTCTTGCGTTGCCTCTGACAGCGCCATGTACTCGGCTTCCGTTGAAGACAGCGCCACCGTCCGCTGCTTCTTGCTCCTCCAGCTGATGCATCCGCCGTTTATCATGAATGCGTAGCCGCTTGTACTCCGTCTTGACTCGATGTCTCCGGCCCAGTCCGCATCCGAATATCCGCACATACCAAGGTTGTCTTCCCGTGAGAACTCGAGTCCATGCGTAGGCGTCGCTTGGAGGTACCGCAGCACACGCTTGAGGGCTTGCCAATGCGTCGGACACGGGTCGGCAGAGAACTGGCTCAGCACTCCCACTGCAGCAGCGAGGTCCGGACGCGTCGCCACCATCAAGTACATGAGAGCACCGACGGCACTCCGATACGGCACGTTCTTCATCGTGTCTTCATGCTGGCAGCCACCCTCGCACATGTTCTTGGTCAGCTTGAGTCCGGGGTCTTGCGGCGTCTTCACAGACTTGCTGTCTTGCATGCCGAACTTGGTCAGGATGGACTTGAGAAACTTGGTCTGCCGCACCGTCACTTTTCCGGAGTCGCGGTCGTTCTTGATCTCCATCCCGAGGAAATACTCAAGCTCGCCGAGGTCCGTCATTTCAAACCGCTTGCTCAACGCGCGCTTGGTCCATTCCAACAGCTCGTCGTTGCTGCTGGCTGTTGTCAAGAAGACGCCTCGACCAGCTGCGGCATACCGGTAAGATACCGGTATGACCTTCACTCAGTGGGACCGCAATCATTCCTGTGTTTACGGTACACTGATGATGGGACACTGATGATGGTACACTGATGATGGGACGCTGTTTACGCTACGGGGGTTATGGGATACGTGGGGACAAGATTGTGGATACAAGATGGGCATCCACGTGGCAGTCGCTGATTGGCTGAAGTAACTCAGTATCCAGTAAAGAATCCAGTAGAGTGTATCCAGTAGAATATTCAGTAGGCTTAGAGGTAGCAAGGAGTTTGCGAACTAAGGACCTAAATCAATCACTTTGCATTTTGCCATCAACCGACCAAAGCCTTTTCTGGCGAGGATCAGGTCGTCAACGTACAGCACCACGAAGATCATCTCTTGATCGTCCCTCTTGATGTAGACGCAGTGGTCGGACTCGCACTTCTTGAACCCCAGCTTGAGCATGAAGTCGTCGATGGTCTGGTTCCACATGCGCGGCGACTGCTTCAGTCCGTACAGCGATCGCTTGAGCTTGCATACGTGGTCCGGGTGGTCTTCGTCCACAAAGCCATCCGGCTGTGCCATGTAGATGTCTTCGTCCAGCACACCGTTGAGGAACGCAGTCTTGACATCCATCTGGTGCAGCTTCAAACCATACTTGGCAGCCATGCTCAGCACTGCCCGAATCGACGTGAACTTGGCCACTGGTGCAAAGGTCTCATCGTAGTCGATGCCATACTTCTGTGAAAATCCCTTGGCCACCAGTCGCGCCTTGAACCGCTCGATCTCTCCAGCTTGGTTCTCCTTGACTCGAAACACCCATCTGCAGCCGATCGCCTTGCGTCCCTTCGGCAGTGGCACGACATCCCACGTGTCGTTCTTGCAAAGTGACTTAACTTCCGAGTCGCAGGCCTCCTTCCACTTGACTGCGTCGCTGGATTCCATCGCCGACTTGAATGTGGTCGGCATTTCTCCCACTGAATCCACGACGTATGCAGCTTCGAAGTCTTGACTTTCTTGAGCCACAGCAGACATCTCGTCCAGAGTCTGGTGTCGAGTCTGCGACGCATACCGCTTGGCACTTGGAACCTCCACGGCTTCCTCCAGTGACTGCGTCCGCGGGTGTCGCTTGCTGCCGGGCTCGAAGTCTTCATCCCGCGCAGCTTCTTCTTTGTCGTCTTCATCCGACTGCGACGAATCTTGATCCGTCGTCTCTTCATCTTGAATGATCACCACCTCCCTCTGATGGTAGTCACGTCTCCCACTGTCGAAGACGTCTTCCATGAACTGCGCGTCGCGGCTCACCAGTGCGCGACCGCTCTTCAGTTCTTCGAATCGATACGCTTTTATTGAGGGTTACCGGTTTGGTATGGGTTATTAACCGTGAACCGGTTAACCCGAACCGGTCCAATCCGAACCCACGTTGATTATGGTGATTACGGTAAGTTGTTTACGCCACCGATGATTAGACGAGTAGGATGATTGGACGAACACCGGTGAGTGATGGTTGATTAGATGCACTAGCTGATAGGACGCAGGGTCGCGTGTCTATAACAGTAGGGTGTAAGCTCCAACAATTCAATCACTTTCGAATCTTCATTCTACCCCTCAAGTGTCTTCGCTCCGGTCCCGCCGTCTGCGACGTCCCTCCCTCCGCTTCGTCCAAGCTTCGTATCCAAGATCCATACCTTCCATCAGGTTATGAGCCCAAGCACCATGTCCTCTGCCCAAGACGCCTCGACCAAGGTCTCCATTGACAAGTTCAACGGGGACAACTACGCGACGTGGAACCGCTACATGCGTGGCGTGTTCCTGACCAAGTCGACGTGGCATGTCGTGAACCGCGAGACGACTCCGAGCTTCACGGACTCGCGGGCCAAGGACGACTACGTCAAGTCGAGCAACATCGCGTTCGGACTGATGTTGCTCCACATGGACGCGGACTACCACCATGTGGTCGACGACTGCGAGGAAGCGTGGGTTGCGTGGACGCGCCTGAAGACGCTGTACGGTAGTTCGCAGAAGGCTGGACGCATCTACCTGAAGCGCCAACTCTTCAGCATGGAGATGTCGGAAGGCGGGAATGTCTTGCATCATTGCAACGAGGTCCTCAACATCAGCGCCAAGCTCAGCAGCATCGGTGCCAAGATGGAGGACGAGGACGTGGCGATCTGCTTGTTGCGCAGCCTCCCCAAGAGCTACGAGAACGTCGTGCTGAACTTGGAGATGAGCAGCGCTGAGCTGCGATCGCAAGACGTCGTGAAGGTGCTCACGAACGAGCACATCAAGAGACAAGGCGAGAAGACGGCGACGGTGAAGACGGAGAACGCGGCCAAGGCGTTCAATACCGACCGAGAGTCTCGCCAGTGTACGTACTGCGGAAAATTGGGGCACACGGTTGACAAGTGCTGGACCAAGCAGAAGGACGAGAATCGGGGGCCAAGACGCGGCGGCAACGGCCGTGGACGCGGGGCCAACAACATCCAGTGGCGAAACGACGACGACGGCTACGACTACGACTACGATCGAGTAGCGTTCGCGGTTTCTCTGGAATGTGGTATTTCGACGGGCAAGAATGTGTCCGGGATGTGGGCGGTCGACAGCGGCGCAACGCACCACATCTGCAACGACAAGGCCAAGTTCGCCCATTTGATTGAGCGGAACGAAGGCGAACTTTCGGTGGCCGACGGCAACAAGGCGGCCATCATGGGTGTGGGGACCATCGTGGAACGAGTGGTTCTGCCCAACGGCGACGAGCGCGAGATCGAGATCAAGAACGCGCTGTACGTGCCAAGCATGAGCAAGAATCTGCTTTCGGTACCTCAGATCAACAAAAGTGGCAAGTTTCAAGTCGTGTTCGACGGCACCAAGATGCAGATTGCGCACAAGGGCTCCAAGCAAGTGGTGGCGACGGCAAACCTCGTGGATGGACTCTACTGGCTGATGACGCCTCAGCGATCGGCGAATGTGGCGACGAGTGGCAAGATTGTCGACCTGCACGCGCGCATGGGTCACGCTCCGGTTGAGGTGCTTCGCAAGATGGTCGACAACCACATGATCAAGGACGCGAAGGTACCTTCCAAGTCGAGCGGACCAAGTCTGTGTCGTGGTTGCCAGCAAGGGAAGATGGTCCAAAAACCGTTCCCAAGCAACCGTGACAAGCGTCGTTACGACACGTTCGAGTTGCTCCACTTCGACATCTGCGGACCCATGGAGGAAAACTCGCTTGGTGGCAGCAAGTACCTGTTGCTGATCGTGGACGAAGCCAGCGGATGCATGAAGGGTTTCTGCCTGCGCGCCAAGTCGGAGAGCGAAGACTGCATCAAGTCGTACATCATGAAGGTGCAGAAGCAGTTCGGCAAGAAGGTCAAGTTTGTGCGGCACGACGGAGCTCGTGAGTTTGCGACCAACTCGCTCAAGGACTTCTACGAAGACGAAGGCATCGAGCAGCAAACCACGGTTCCGTACGCGCACCAGACCAACGGCACAGCAGAGCGAGCTATCCGGACTATTGTCACGATCGGCCGCAGCATGCTGCATCACGCCAAGCTGGACAAGTGTTTCTGGGCTGAGGCGGCGATGACGGCCATCTACGTGAAGAATCGTCTGCCGTCACCCAAGATCGAGCACAAGACTCCGTTCGAGATCGTGTACAAGTCCAAGCCGAGTGTGAAGCACATGCGTGTGTTCGGCTGTCGGACGTACATCCTGACTCCGAAGGAGAAGCGGCTCAAGTGGGATCCCAAGGCTCGCGCCGGACTGTTCCTGGGTTACGAAGAAGTGTCCAAGGCGTATCGACTTTATGACATCGAGGCAGGGCAGGTGGTGATCAGTCGCGATGTCAACTTCGATGAGTCGACCTTTGGACTTTCACCGACGATTTCCGATGAAGATGTCGACGACCTGGACTTCGAATCGCTCGACATCGACAATGATGGTTCCCGCCAGACGGAGTACACGCAGGCAGGGAAGCGCAAGAGCCGCCCGAGTGACGAAGATGAAGCTGCCAGAAGACCGCGAGCTGTGCGTCATCGACCTGGACTGGAAGAAGCAAGTGCGCCGAACTACTCCTCTCCGCACCGAGCAGACGCAGACGAAGAAGAAAAGTATGGAGATGAAGATGACGATTCGACTCCACCAGTGTTTTGGCGTGCAAGTGCCAATGCCGTCGAAGCAGGCGACCTATCGGAGCCGACGACGTTTCAAGAGGCGGTGAACGGCCCGGACCAAGTGCACTGGCGCAAGGCAATTCGTGCTGAGCTCGAGTCGATGCGACTTCGTGGTGTGTTTCGTGCTGCCAAGTTGCCTAACGGACAACGCGCCATCGGTACCAAGTGGGTGTTCAAGATCAAGCGCAAAGCGGACGGATCGATCGAGAAGTACAAGGCGCGCCTCGTGGCCAAGGGCTTCAAGCAGAAGTACGGCATCGATTACACCGAGACGTTCTCGCCCGTGGTCAAGTACGTGACGCTGCGCATGGTGATCGCGATTGCCAAGTATTTTGGCTGGCCCCTCGACCAACTCGACGTGGTGACAGCTTTCCTGTACGGGATAATGAAGGAGCTGGTGTTCTGCGCGGTCCCCGAAGGTGTTGATCTCGACGGTGACTTCGACTGCCTGGAATTGGTGAAGGCGATCTACGGTCTCAAGCAAGCTTCGCGCGTGTGGAACGAGACCTTCGACGAGTTCGTGTGCTCCATCGGCTTCCAAGTGTCGGCCTTCGACCCATGCCTCTACATCAAGATCGTTGACGGTCACTGCGTGCTCGTGCTGGTCTACGTGGATGACGTGCTGATTACCGGAAGTTCACCCGAACTGATCTCACGCACGAAGACCGACCTCAAGACACGCTTCGAGATGACCGACAGCGGCAAGTGCGCGTTCGTTCTTGGGATCGAGTTGGTGGACGGCCCGGACGGCAGCGTGACGATGTGTCAGCGCCGCTATGTGGATGACATTCTCAAGCGTTTTGGTATGGACGAGTGCAAGGCCGTGGTGAGTCCCGTCGACATAAGCACTCGACTGATTTCAAGTGACGCAGCGACCAAGGTGAACGCTCCGTTTCGCGAAGCTGTTGGTGCTCTGATGCACTTGATGACTGCCACGCGCCCGGACATCGCGTACGCCGTTGGCTATGTGTCGCGCTTCATGGAGAACCCTCAAGAAGAACACTGGGTTGCGGTCAAGCGTATCTTTCGCTACCTGCAAGGCACCAAGACGCATGGGATCTGCTTCAAGCCGGGTGACAACATCGACTTTCGTGGATACTCGGACGCGGACTGGGCTGGCGACCTCGCGGACCGCAAGTCGACTTCCGGCTACACGTTCATGCTGATGGGTGCACCGGTGAGCTGGGGCAGCAAGAAGCAATCAAGTGTTTCGCTGTCTACGAGTGAGGCGGAGTACATCGCACTCAGTCTGGCGATCCAAGAGGGCAAGTGGATTCATCGCCTGCTGTGCGAGATTCTGGCGGCCGCTAATGAGACTGGACCCGAGCTCATGATCCGCGAAGACAACCAGTCGTGCATCAAGATGACGAAGAACCCAGTGAACCACGGTCGCGCCAAGCACATCGACATCAAGTACCACCACATCCGCGATGAAGTCAAGCGCGGTGAAGTGAAGCTCGAGTACTGCGAGACTTCTGTGATGCTAGCGGACATCATGACGAAGGCTCTCGCGGGACCACGCCATACGGATCTGACGGCGGCTCTCGGCATTCGTGGGACTTCGCATTGAGGGGGCGTATTGAGGGTTACCGGTTTGGTATCGGTTATTAACCGTGAACCGGTTAACCCGAACCGGTCCAATCCGAACCCACGTTGATTATGGTGATTACGGTAAGTTGTTTACGCCACCGATGATTAGACGAGTAGGATGATTGGACGAACACCGGTGAGTGATGGTTGATTAGATGCACTAGGTGATAGGACGCAGGGTCGCGTGTCTATAACAGTAGGGTGTAAGCTCCAACAATTCAATCACTTTCGAATCTTCATTCTACCCCTCAAGTGTCTTCGCTCCGGTCCCGCCGTCTGCGACGTCCCTCCCTCCGCTTCGTCCAAGCTTCGTGTCCAAGATCCATACCTTTCATCAGTCCCGCCGTCTGCGACGTCCCTCCCTCCGCTTCGTCCAAGCTTCGTATCCAAGATCCATACCTTCCATCAGCTTTCTCATGATCCGAGTACCCCAGGAACCGACAGCGCACTGACCGAGCGTCAAACTTGGTGCGCTTCTCTTTCGGGACCGTTACGTACGCGTGGCAACCGAACACTTTCAGGTTCGCCAGCAGCGGCTTCTTCCCGGTCCAGACTTGGTGTGGCGACTTGTCGTGGCTGATGGCCCGTGTCGGACACCGGTTGCGAAGGAACGTAGCTGTCATCACCGCTTCACCCCAATACGTCTTGGACAATCCAGCATGTTCCAACATACAGCGCGCACACTCCACCAACGTCCGGTTCATGCGCTCGGCGACTCCGTTCAGCTGAGGCGTGTATGGCGGCGTGAACTTCTGCACGATCCCACGGTCCGCACAGAACTTGGCCATCGCACCGGAAGTGTACTCGCCACCGTTGTCACTTCGAAGCGTCTTCACGCGCTTGCCGGTTTGCGTTTCAGCAAACGCCACAAACTCAGCGAACTTGGCAGCCACCTCGGACTTGTTCCGCAGCAGGTACACGACGCAGTAGTGCGACTTGTCGTCGATGAACGTGACGAAGTAGCGCTTGCCACCAAAAGTTGGCGTCTGCATGGGACCGCACACATCGCTGTGAACGACCTCCAGCACTTGCTTCGCACGGTTCGGAGACGACTTCATGTAGCTCACTCGCGTTTGCTTGCCGAGTGAGCATCCGTCGCACAGCTCCCACTGCTTCACCGACGTCATGTCAATGCCAATACCGTAGTCCTTCTTGACGATGGCGTCTAGACCGCCATGGCCAATGTGACCAAGTCGAAGGTGCCAGAGGTACGACGTGGTGTCCCCTTTGCGATCCTTCGAACTTGCCGCATTGGCCTCGTCAGGCATCATCGGCGTCATGCACAGCTTGAACAGCCCTTTGCCCTCACGAGCGCCGAGCTTCCACTTGAGACCCTTCGTTTCCGCGAAACACCCGTCGCTCTCGAAGGTCACGGGTCCAACATCCTTGGTAAACCGTCCAACGGAGAACAGGTTGCGCGATAGCTTGGGGATGTACCACACGTTCGTGAGCACACCCTTCTTCATCCCGCGCGGCGTCCTCATCGACATCACAATGTCGCCGGTTCCCAGAGCTTGGACCACACCGTCATCGGCAAGATGCACGTCCACCGGAGTGATCTTCTTGAAGTTCTTCATGTACTCCTTCGAGTACGTCATGTGCTGCGTCGCACCCGAGTCGACCAGCCACATGCCACTTGACTTGGAGGCATCCTTGTTGCTTCCAACCGAAAAGAGGAAGTCGCCAGAGTTGTCTTCACTCTGCGCGACATTCGCTCGTTGCGGCCTCTGCCGCTCCGCGTTCTCGCGGATCCGCACCGGACACTTGGCGATCCAATGTCCGTGCTCCCCACAGTAGTGACAGGCGCTGCTTGTCTTCTGCGCTTGCCGTCCCTTGTACTTGCCGTTGCCGCTTGTCATGAACGCTTGACCTTGACCGTGCGCGGCTCCGTCGACGCCGCCACCTTGTTCCTTGCGCTTCATGTCCTCATGCAGCAGCCGAGACGTCACGAGTTCCCACGTCAACGAGTCGGCTCTCGACTCCAATGCCGTGATGAGGAACTGATACGACTCGCTCAGACTTCCCAGAAGCGTGATCACCAAGTCATCCTCGCTGACCGGAGCGCCCACCGCTTCGAGCTGTTCCGCCAGTGTCTTGAGCTTGTTAATGTGCTCCAGCACATCATCACCTTCGTCCATCATCGTCGTGAAGAAACGTCGACGAAGGAAGAGCTTGTTGGCCAAACTCTTCTTCTCGAAGTGTCCTTCCAGCCTTGACCATGCATCATGCGCGTCCTTGGCCGAGCGAACCAACGGCAGTTGCGAATCCTCCATCGCGAGACAGATGATCGCCAGCGCCTTGCGCGACTTCTTCCGAAACAGCGCTTGATCCGCCGCAGTCTGGCAGTGCTCCAGCTTCACTTCCCCACTCGTCACTTCCCACAGTTCGCGCTCCTCGAGCACCATCTGCATCTTGAACTTCCACGTGTGGAAGTTGGTTCCGTCGAACTTGTTGATGCGGGCGGTCGCGGTCGGGGTGGCGTCCATGGCGAAGGCGTAGTCGGGGTCTTGGTCAGGGAAGACGGGGCTTGGGCTCATAACCAAAAGGCTTTGGTCGGTTGATGGCAAAATGCAAAGTGATTGATTTAGGTCCTTAGTTCGCAAACTCCTTGCTACCTCTAAGCCTACTGAATATTCTACTGGATACACTCTACTGGATTCTTTACTGGATACTGAGTTACTTCAGCCAATCAGCGACTGCCACGTGGATGCCCATCTTGTATCCACAATCTTGTCCCCACGTATCCCATAACCCCCGTAGCGTAAACAGCGTCCCATCATCAGTGTACCATCATCAGTGTACCGTAAACACAGGAATGATTGCGGTCCCACTGAGTGAGGGTCATACCGGTATCTTACCGGTATGCCGCAGCTGGTCGAGGCGTCTTCTTGACAACAATCACCATAATCAACGTGGGTTCGGATTGGACCGGTTCGGGTTAACCGGTTCACGGTTAATAACCGATACCAAACCGGTAACCCTCAATAAGCGAATGTCGCGCAGAGTGAAGACAACTCTGGCGACTTCCTCTTTTCGGTTGGAAGCAACAAGGATGCCTCCAAGTCAAGTGGCATGTGGCTGGTCGACTCGGGTGCGACGCAGCACATGACGTACTCGAAGGAGTACATGAAGAACTTCAAGAAGATCACTCCGGTGGACGTGCATCTTGCCGATGACGGTGTGGTCCAAGCTCTGGGAACCGGCGACATTGTGATGTCGATGAGGACGCCGCGCGGGATGAAGAAGGGTGTGCTCACGAACGTGTGGTACATCCCCAAGCTATCGCGCAACCTGTTCTCCGTTGGACGGTTTACCAAGGATGTTGGACCCGTGACCTTCGAGAGCGACGGGTGTTTCGCGGAAACGAAGGGTCTCAAGTGGAAGCTCGGCGCTCGTGAGGGCAAAGGGCTGTTCAAGCTGTGCATGACGCCGATGATGCCTGACGAGGCCAATGCGGCAAGTTCGAAGGATCGCAAAGGGGACACCACGTCGTACCTCTGGCACCTTCGACTTGGTCACATTGGCCATGGCGGTCTAGACGCCATCGTCAAGAAGGACTACGGTATTGGCATTGACATGACGTCGGTGAAGCAGTGGGAGCTGTGCGACGGATGCTCACTCGGCAAGCAAACGCGAGTGAGCTACATGAAGTCGTCTCCGAACCGTGCGAAGCAAGTGCTGGAGGTCGTTCACAGCGATGTGTGCGGTCCCATGCAGACGCCAACGTTTGGTGGCAAGCGCTACTTCGTCACGTTCATCGATGACAAGTCGCACTACTGCGTCGTGTACCTGCTGCGGAACAAGTCCGAGGTGGCTGCCAAGTTCGCTGAGTTTGTGGCGTTTGCTGAAACGCAAACCGGCAAGCGCGTGAAGACGCTTCGAAGTGACAACGGTGGCGAGTACACTTCCGGTGCGATGGCCAAGTTCTGTGCGGACCGTGGGATCGTGCAGAAGTTCACGCCGCCATACACGCCTCAGCTGAACGGAGTCGCCGAGCGCATGAACCGGACGTTGGTGGAGTGTGCGCGCTGTATGTTGGAACATGCTGGATTGTCCAAGACGTATTGGGGTGAAGCGGTGATGACAGCTATGTTCCTTCGCAACCGGTGTCCGACACGGGCCATCAGCCACGACAAGTCGCCACACCAAGTCTGGACCGGGAAGAAGCCGCTGCTGGCGAACCTGAAAGTATTCGGTTGCCACGCATACGTAACGGTCCCGAACGAGAAACGTACCAAGTTTGACGCTCGGTCAGTGCGCTGTCGGTTCCTGGGGTACTCGGAGCACGAGAAAGCGTATCGGTTTGAAGAACTGGAGAGCGGTCGCGTGTTGGTGAGCCGCGACGCGCAGTTTATGGAAGACGTCTTCGACGGTGGGAGACGCAGTTACGATCAAGAAGTTGTTGTGGAACTTCAAGATGAAGAGGTGACGGATCAAGATTCATCGCAATCGGATGATGACAACGAAGAAGAGGAAGAAGCTGTGCGGGACGAAGACTTCGAGCCCGGCAGCAAGCGACACCCGCGGACGCAGTCACTGGAGGAAGCCGTGGAGGTTCCAAGTGCCAAGCGGTATGCGTCGCAGACTCGACACCAGACTCTGGACGAGATGTCTGCTGTGGCTCAAGAAAGTCAAGACTTCGAAGCTGCATACGTCGTGGATTCAGTGGGAGAAATGCCGACCACATTCAAGTCGGCGATGGAATCCAGCGACGCAGTCAAGTGGAAGGAGGCCTGCGACTCGGAAGTTAAGTCACTTCGCAAGAACGACACATGGAATGTCGTACCATTGCCGAAGGGACGCAAGGCGATCGGCTGCAGATGGGTGTTTCGACTCAAGGAAAACCAAGCTGGAGAGATCGAGCGGTTCAAGGCGCGACTGGTGGCCAAGGGATTCTCGCAGAAGTATGGCATCGACTACGATGAGACCTTTGCACCAGTGGCCAAGTTCACGTCGATTCGGGCAGTGCTGAGCATGGCTGCCAAGTATGGTTTGAAGCTGCACCAGATGGATGTCAAGACTGCGTTCCTCAACGGTGTGCTGGACGAAGACATCTACATGGCACAGCCGGATGGCTTTGTGGACGAAGACCACCCGGACCACGTATGCAAGCTCAAGCGATCGCTGTACGGACTGAAGCAGTCGCCGCGCATGTGGAACCAGACCATCGACGACTTCATGCTGAAGATGGGGTTCAAGAAGTGCGAGTCAGATCACTGCGTCTACATCAAGAGGGACGATCAAGAGATGATCTTCATGGTGCTGTACGTTGACGACCTGATCCTCGCCAGCAGCAACGATGAGCTGTTGGAATCGACCAAGCGCGCGTTGAGCAAGCGGGTTGAAATGACGGACCTCGGCGAGCTTGAGTATTTCCTCGGGATGGAGATCAAGAACGACCGCGACTCCGGAAAAGTGACGGTGCGGCAGACCAAGTTTCTCAAGTCCATCCTGACCAAGTTCGGCATGCAAGACAGCAAGTCTGTGAAGACGCCGCAAGACCCCGGACTCAAGCTGACCAAGAACATGTGCGAGGGTGGCTGCCAGCATGAAGACACGATGAAGAACGTGCCGTATCGGAGTGCCGTCGGTGCTCTCATGTACTTGATGGTGGCGACGCGTCCGGACCTCGCTGCTGCAGTGGGAGTGCTGAGCCAGTTTGCGGCTGATCCGTGTCCGACGCACTGGCAAGCTCTCAAGCGTGTGCTGCGGTATCTGCAGGTGACACCAACGCACGGACTCGAGTTCTCACGCGAAGACGGTTTCGGCGTGTGTGGTTACTCGGACGCGGACTGGGCTGGTGACATCGAGTCAAGACGGAGTACAAGCGGCTACGCATTCATGATGAACGGCGGATGCATCAGCTGGAGGAGCAAGAAGCAGCGGACGGTGGCGCTGTCTTCAACGGAAGCGGAGTACATGGCGCTATCGGAGGCGACACAAGAGGCAGTGTGGCTCAAGGTGTTCCTGTGCGAGCTCGGCGAGATGGCAAGCGATGAAGCGATCAAGATCTACGAGGACAACCAAGGCTCCATCGCGTTGGCCAATAATCCAGAATTCCACAAGCGCACCAAGCACATTGACATTCGCTACCACTTCGTGCGCGAGAAGGTGGAAGACGGTCAAGTGGTGCTACAGTATGTTTCGACTACCGACATGCTGGCCGACATCATGACGAAGGCGATCACTGCGGTGCAGTTTGAAGTACTTCGAAACAAGCTCGGGATCCAAGGTGCAAGAGCTGTCGAGTCGAGTGGGAGTGTTGTCAAGAAGACGCCTCGACCAGCTGCGGCATACCGGTAAGATACCGGTATGACCTTCACTCAGTGGGACCGCAATCATTCCTGTGTTTACGGTACACTGATGATGGGACACTGATGATGGGACGCTGTTTACGCTACGGGGGTTATGGGATACGTGGGGACAAGATTGTGGATACAAGATGGGCATCCACGTGGCAGTCGCTGATTGGCTGAAGTAACTCAGTATCCAGTAAAGAATCCAGTAGAGTGTATCCAGTAGAATATTCAGTAGGCTTAGAGGTAGCAAGGAGTTTGCGAACTAAGGACCTAAATCAATCACTTTGCATTTTGCCATCAACCGACCAAAGCCTTTTGGTTATGAGCCCAAGCCCCGTCTTCCCTGACCAAGACCCTGACTACGCCTTCGCCATGGACGCCACCCCGACCGCGACCGCCCGCATCAACAAGTTCGACGGAACCAACTTCCACACGTGGAAGTTCAAGATGCAGATGGTGCTCGAGGAGCGCGAACTGTGGGAAGTGACGAGTGGGGAAGTGAAGCTGGAGCACTGCCAGACCGCGGCGGATCAAGCGCTGTTTCGGAAGAAGTCGCGCAAGGCGCTGGCGATCGTCTGTCTCGCGATGGAGGATTCGCAACTGCCGTTGGTTCGCTCGGCCAAGGATGCGCATGATGCATGGTCAAGACTGGAAGGACACTTCGAGAAGAAGAGTTTGGCCAACAAGCTCTTTCTTCGTCGACGTTTCTTCACGACGATGATGGACGAAGGTGATGATGTGCTGGAACACATCAACAAGCTCAAGACGCTGGCGGAGCAGCTCGATGCGGTTGGCGCTCCGGTCAGCGAGGATGACTTGGTGATCACGCTTCTGGGAAGTCTGAGCGAGTCGTATCAGTTCCTCATCACGGCATTGGAATCGAGAGCCGACTCGCTGACGTGGGAACTCGTGACGTCTCGGCTACTGCATGAGGACATGAAGCGCAAGGAACAAGGTGGCGGCGTCGACGGAGCCGCGCACGGTCAAGGTCAAGCGTTCATGGTCAACGACAACAAGCGCAGAGGACGTCCGGCGAAGAAGGCCGGGGCGTGCCACAACTGCGGCAAACAAGGACATTGGATCGCGGAGTGTCCCTCGCAGATCCAAGACAACAACAACCGGCAGCGGTCGCAGCGTGCGAATGTGGCGCGTGAGGACGAGGATGCCGGCGACTATCTTTTCTCGATTGGTGGTGGGAGCAACACCAAGTTGAATGACGAGTGGCTGGTCGACTCGGGTGCGACGCAGCACATGACGTGCTCCAAGAAGTTCATGAAGAACTACAAGACTTTCGACCCGGTGGACGTGCATCTCGCGGACGACGGTGTGGTTCAGGCGGTGGGGACCGGCGACATTGTGATGTCGATGAAGACTCCAAGGGGGACCAAGAAGGGTGTGCTCACGAACGTGTGGCACATTCCTAAGTTGTCGCGCAACTTGTTCTCCGTCAGACGCTTCACCAAGGACGTCGGACCGGTGATCTTCGAGCGCGACGGATGCTTCGCGGAGACCAAGGACATCAAGTGGAAGCTGGGTGCGCGAGCTGGCAAGGGACTGTTCAAGCTGTGCATGACACCGATGATGCCGGACGAGGCCAATGTGGCAAGTTCGAAGGATCGCAAAGGGGACACCACGTCGTACCTCTGGCACCTTCGACTTGGTCACATTGGCCATGGCGGCCTAGATGCCATCGTCAAGAAGGGCTACGGTATTGGCATTGACATGACGTCGGTGAAGCAGTGGGAGCTGTGCGACGGATGCTCACTCGGCAAGCAAACGCGAGTGAGCTACATGAAGTCGTCTCCGAACCGTGCGAAGCAAGTGCTGGAGGTCGTTCACAGCGATGTGTGCGGTCCCATGCAGACGCCAACGTTTGGTGGCAAGCGCTACTTCGTCACGTTCATCGATGACAAGTCGCACTACTGCGTCGTGTACCTGCTGCGGAACAAGTCCGAGGTGGCTGCCAAGTTCGCTGAGTTTGTGGCGTTTGCTGAAACGCAAACCGGCAAGCGCGTGAAGACGCTTCGAAGTGACAACGGTGGCGAGTACACTTCCGGTGCGATGGCCAAGTTCTGTGCGGACCGTGGGATCGTGCAGAAGTTCACGCCGCCATACACGCCTCAGCTGAACGGAGTCGCCGAGCGCATGAACCGGACGTTGGTGGAGTGTGCGCGCTGTATGTTGGAACATGCTGGATTGTCCAAGACGTATTGGGGTGAAGCGGTGATGACAGCTATGTTCCTTCGCAACCGGTGTCCGACACGGGCCATCAGCCACGACAAGTCGCCACACCAAGTCTGGACCGGGAAGAAGCCGCTGCTGGCGAACCTGAAAGTATTCGGTTGCCACGCATACGTAACGGTCCCGAACGAGAAACGTACCAAGTTTGACGCTCGGTCAGTGCGCTGTCGGTTCCTGGGGTACTCGGAGCACGAGAAAGCGTATCGATTCGAAGAACTGGAGAGCGGTCGCGTGTTGGTGAGCCGCGACGCGCAGTTTATGGAAGACGTCTTCGACGGTGGGAGACGCAGTTACGATCAAGAAGTTGTTGTGGAACTTCAAGATGAAGAGGTGACGGATCAAGATTCATCGCAATCGGATGATGACAACGAAGAAGAGGAAGAAGCTGTGCGGGACGAAGACTTCGAGCCCGGCAGCAAGCGACACCCGCGGACGCAGTCACTGGAGGAAGCCGTGGAGGTTCCAAGTGCCAAGCGGTATGCGTCGCAGACTCGACACCAGACTCTGGACGAGATGTCTGCTGTGGCTCAAGAAAGTCAAGACTTCGAAGCTGCATACGTCGTGGATTCAGTGGGAGAAATGCCGACCACATTCAAGTCGGCGATGGAATCCAGCGACGCAGTCAAGTGGAAGGAGGCCTGCGACTCGGAAGTTAAGTCACTTCGCAAGAACGACACATGGAATGTCGTACCATTGCCGAAGGGACGCAAGGCGATCGGCTGCAGATGGGTGTTTCGACTCAAGGAAAACCAAGCTGGAGAGATCGAGCGGTTCAAGGCGCGACTGGTGGCCAAGGGATTCTCGCAGAAGTATGGCATCGACTACGATGAGACCTTTGCACCAGTGGCCAAGTTCACGTCGATTCGGGCAGTGCTGAGCATGGCTGCCAAGTATGGTTTGAAGCTGCACCAGATGGATGTCAAGACTGCGTTCCTCAACGGTGTGCTGGACGAAGACATCTACATGGCACAGCCGGATGGCTTTGTGGACGAAGACCACCCGGACCACGTATGCAAGCTCAAGCGATCGCTGTACGGACTGAAGCAGTCGCCGCGCATGTGGAACCAGACCATCGACGACTTCATGCTGAAGATGGGGTTCAAGAAGTGCGAGTCAGATCACTGCGTCTACATCAAGAGGGACGATCAAGAGATGATCTTCATGGTGCTGTACGTTGACGACCTGATCCTCGCCAGAAAAGGCTTTGGTCGGTTGATGGCAAAATGCAAAGTGATTGATTTAGGTCCTTAGTTCGCAAACTCCTTGCTACCTCTAAGCCTACTGAATATTCTACTGGATACACTCTACTGGATTCTTTACTGGATACTGAGTTACTTCAGCCAATCAGCGACTGCCACGTATTGAGGGTTACCGGTTTGGTATCGGTTATTAACCGTGAACCGGTTAACCCGAACCGGTCCAATCCGAACCCACGTTGATTATGGTGATTACGGTAAGTTGTTTACGCCACCGATGATTAGACGAGTAGGATGATTGGACGAACACCGGTGAGTGATGGTTGATTAGATGCACTAGGTGATAGGACGCAGGGTCGCGTGTCTATAACAGTAGGGTGTAAGCTCCAACAATTCAATCACTTTCGAATCTTCATTCTACCCCTCAAGTGTCTTCGCTCCGGTCCCGCCGTCTGCGACGTCCCTCCCTCCGCTTCGTCCAAGCTTCGTGTCTAAGATCCATACCTTTCATCAGGTTATGAGCCCAAGCACCATGTCCTCTGCCCAAGACGCCTCGACCAAGGTCTCCATTGACAAGTTCAACGGGGACAACTACGCGACGTGGAACCGCTACATGCGTGGCGTGTTCCTGACCAAGTCGACGTGGCATGTCGTGAACCGCGAGACGACTCCGAGCTTCACGGACTCGCGGGCCAAGGACGACTACGTCAAGTCGAGCAACATCGCGTTCGGACTGATGTTGCTCCACATGGACGCGGACTACCACCATGTGGTCGACGACTGCGAGGAAGCGTGGGTTGCGTGGACGCGCCTGAAGACGCTGTACGGTAGTTCGCAGAAGGCTGGACGCATCTACCTGAAGCGCCAACTCTTCAGCATGGAGATGTCGGAAGGCGGCAACGTCTTGCATCATTGCAACGAGGTCCTCAACATCAGCGCCAAGCTCAGCAGCATCGGCGCCAAGATGGAGGATGAAGACGTGGCGATCTGCTTGTTGCAGCCTCCCAAGAGCTACGAGAACGTCGTGCTGAACTTGGAGATGAGCAGCGCTGAACTGCGATCGCAAGACGTCGTGAAGGTGCTCACGAATGAGCACATCAAGAGACAAGGCGAGAAGACGGCGACGGTGAAGACGGAGAACGCGGCCAAGGCGTTCAACACCGACCGAGAGTCTCGCCAGTGTACGTACTGCGGAAAATTGGGGCACACGGTTGACAAGTGCTGGACCAAGCAGAAGGACGAGAATCGGGGCCCAAGACGCGGCGGCAACGGCCGTGGACGCGGGGCCAACAACATCCAGTGGCGAAACGACGACGACGGCTACGACTACGACTACGATCGAGTAGCGTTCGCGGTTTCTGGAATGTGGTATTTCGACGGGCAAGAATGTGTCCGGGATGTGGGCGGTCGACAGCGGCGCAACGCACCACATCTGCAACGACAAGGCCAAGTTCGCCCATTTGATTGAGCGAAACGAAGGCGAACTTTCGGTGGCCGACGGCAACAAGGCGGCCATCATGGGTGTGGGGACCATCGTGGAACAAGTGGTCCTGCCCAACGGCGACGAGCGCGAGATCGAGATCAAGAACGCGCTGTACGTGCCGAGCATGAGCAAGAATCTGCTTTCGGTACCGCAGATCAACAAAAGTGGCAAGTTTCAAGTCGTGTTCGACGGCGCCAAGATGCAGATTGCGCACAAGGGCTCCAAGCAAGTGGTGGCGACGGCAAACCTCGTGGATGGACTCTACTGGCTGATGACGCCTCAGCGATCGGCGAATGCGGCGACGAGTGGCAAGATTGTCGACCTGCATGCGCGCATGGGTCACGCTCAGTTGAGGTGCTTCGCAAGATGGTCGACAACCACATGATCAAGGACGCGAAGGCACCTTCCAAGTCGAGCGGGACCAAGTCTGTGTCGCGGATGCCAACAAGGGAAGATGGTCAAAAACCGTTCCCAAGCAACCGTGACAAACGTCGCTACGACACGTTCGAGTTGCTCCACTTCGACATCTGCGGACCCATGGAAAAACTCGCTTGGTGGCAGCAAATATCTGCTGCTGATCGTGGACGAAGCCAGCGGATGCATGAAGGTTTCTGCCTGCGTGCCAAGTCGGAGAGCGAAGACTGCATCAAGACGTACATCATGAAGGTGCAGAAGCAGTTCGGCAAGAAGGTCAAGTTTGTGCGGCACGACGGAGCTCGTGAGTTTGCGACCAACTCGCTCAAGGACTTCTACGAAGACGAAGGCATCGAGCAGCAAACCACGGTTCCGTACGCGCACCAGACGAACGGCACGGCAGAGCGAGCTATCCGGACTATCGTCACGATCGGCCGCAGCATGCTGCATCACGCCAAGCTGGACAAGTGTTTCTGGGCTGAGGCGGCCATGACGGCCATCTACGTGAAGAATCGTCTGCCGTCACCCAAGATCGAGCACAAGACTCCGTTCGAGATCGTGTACAAGTCAAGCCGAGTGTGAAGCACATGCGTGTGTTCGGCTGTCGGACGTACATTCTGACTCCGAAGGAGAAGCGGCTCAAGTGGGATCCCAAGGCTCGCGCCGGACTGTTCCTGGGTTACGAAGAAGTGTCCAAGGCGTATCGAGTTTATGACATCGAGGCGGGGCAGGTGGTGATCAGTCGCGATGTCAACTTCGATGAGTCGACCTTTGGACTTTCACCGACGATTTCCGATGAAGATGTCGACGACCTGGACTTCGAATCGCTCGACATCGACAATGATGGTTCCCGCCAGACGGAGTACACGCAGGCAGGGAAGCGCAAGAGCCGCCCGAGTGACGAAGATGAAGCTGCCAGAAGACCGCGAGCTGTGCGTCATCGACCTGGACTGGAAGAAGCAAGTGCGCCGAACTACTCCTCTCCGCACCGAGCAGACGCAGACGAAGAAGAAAGGTATGGAGATGAAGATGACGATTCGACTCCACCAGTGTTTTGGCGTAAGTGCCAATGCCGTCGAAACAGGCGATCTATCGGAGCCGACGACGTTTCAAGAGGCGGTGAACGGCCCTGACCAAGT
>CP125272.1:700021-724953 GCA_030027945.1 Phytophthora plurivora
CGGCTGATCCGTGTCCGACGCATTGGCAAGCCCTCAAGCGTGCTGCGGTACTTCTCCAAGCGACACCAACGCACGGACTCGAGTTTTCACGCGAAGACGGTTTCGGCGTGTGTGGTTACTCGGACGCGGACTGGGCTGGTGACATCGAGTCAAGACGTAGTACAAGGCTACGCATTCATGATGAACGGCGGATGCATCAGCTGGAGGAGCAAGAAGCAGCGGACGGTGGCGCTGTCTTCAACGGAAGCGGAGTACATGGCGCTATCGGAGGCGACACAAGAGGCAGTGTGGCTCAAGGTGTTCCTGTGCGAGCTCGGCGAGATGGCAAGCGATGAAGCGATCAAGATCTACGAGGACAACCAAGGCTCCATCGCGTTGGCCAAGAATCCCGAATTCCACAAGCGCACCAAGCACATGACATTCGCTACCACTTTGCGAGAAGGTGGAAGACGGTCAAGTGGGCTACAGTATGAGCCGACTACCGACATGCTGGCCGACATCATGACGAAGGCGATCACTGCGGTGCAGTTTGAAGTACTTCGAAACAAGCTCGATCCAAGGTGCAAGAGCTGTCGAGTCGAGTGGGAGTGTTGTCAAGAAGACGCCTCGACCAGCTGCGGCATACCGGTAAGATACCGGTATGACCATCACTCAGTGGGACCGCAATCATTCCTGTGTTTACGGTACACTGATGATGGGACACTGATGATGGAACGCTGTTTACGCTACGGAGGATTACGGGACACGTGGGGACAAGATTGTGGATACAAGATGGGTATCCACGTGGCAGTCGCTGATTGGCTGAAGTAACTCAGTATCCAGTAAAGAATCCAGTAGAGTGTATCCAGTAGAATATTCAGTAGGCTTAGAGGTAGCAAGGAGTTTGCGAACTAAGGACCTAAATCAATCACTTTGCATTTTGCCATCAACCGACCAAAGCCTTTTGGTTATGAGCCCAAGCCCCGTCTTCCCTGACCAAGACCCCGACTACGCCTTCGCCATGGACGCCACCCCGACCGCGACCGCCCGCATCAACAAGTTCGACGGAACCAACTTCCACACGTGGAAGTTCAAGATGCAGATGGTGCTCGAGGAGCGCGAACTGTGGGAAGTGACGAGTGGGGAAGTGAAGCTGGAGCACTGCCAGACCGCGGCGGATCAAGCGCTGTTTCGGAAGAAGTCGCGCAAGGCGCTGGCGATCATCTGTCTCGCGATGGAGGATTCGCAACTGCCGTTGGTCGCTCGGCCAAGGACGCGCATGATGCATGGTCAAGACTGGAAGGACACTTCGAGAAGAAGAGTTTGGCCAACAAGCTCTTCCTTCGTCGACGTTTCTTCACGACGATGATGGACGAAGGTGATGATGTGCTGGAGCACATTAACAAGCTCAAGACACTGGCGGAGCAGCTCGACGCGGTGGGCGCTCCGGTCAGCGAGGACGACTTGGTGATCACGCTTCTGGGAAGTCTGAGCGAGTCGTATCAGTTCCTCATCACGGCATTGGAGTCGAGAGCCGACTCGTTGACGTGGGAACTCGTGACGTCTCGGCTACTGCATGAGGACATGAAGCGCAAGGAACAAGGTGGCGGCGTCGACGGAGCCGCGCACGGTCAAGGTCAAGCGTTCATGACAAGCGGCAACGGCAAGTACAAGGGACGGCAAGCGCAGAAGACAAGCAGCGCCTGTCACTACTGTGGGGAGCACGGACATTGGATCGCCAAGTGTCCGGTGCGGATCCGCGAGAACGCGGAGCGGCAGAGGCCGCAACGAGCGAATGTCGCGCAGAGTGAAGACAACTCTGGCGACTTCCTCTTCGGTTGGAAGCAACAAGGATGCCTCCAAGTCAAGTGGCATGTGGCTGGTCGACTCGGGTGCGACGCAGCACATGACGTACTCGAAGGAGTACATGAAGAACTTCAAGAAGATCACTCCGGTGGACGTGCATCTTGCCGATGACGGTGTGGTCCAAGCTTTGGGAACCGGCGACATTGTGATGTCGATGAGGACGCCGCGCGGGATGAAGAAGGGTGTGCTCACGAACGTGTGGTACATCCCCAAGCTATCGCGCAACCTGTTCTCCGTTGGACGGTTTACCAAGGATGTTGGACCCGTGACCTTCGAGAGCGACGGGTGTTTCGCGGAAACGAAGGGTCTCAAGTGGAAGCTCGGCGCTCGTGAGGGCAAAGGGCTGTTCAAGCTGTGCATGACACCAGTGGTGCCGGACGAGGCCAATGCGGCAAGTTCGAAGGATCGCAAAGGGGACACCACGTCGTACCTCTGGCACCTTCGACTTGGTCACATTGGCCATGGCGGTCTAGACGCCATCGTCAAGAAGGACTACGGTATTGGCATTGACATGACGTCGGTGAAGCAGTGGGAGCTGTGCGACGGATGCTCACTCGGCAAGCAAACGCGAGTGAGCTACATGAAGTCGTCTCCGAACCGTGCGAAGCAAGTGCTGGATGTGGTTCACAGCGATGTGTGCGGTCCCATGCAGACGCCAACTTTTGGTGGCAAGCGCTACTTCGTCACGTTCATCGATGACAAGTCGCACTTCTGTGTGGTGTACTTGCTGCGGAACAAGTCCGAGGTGGCTGCCAAGTTCGCTGAGTTTGTGGCGTTTGCTGAAACTCAGACCGGCAAGCGCGTGAAGACGCTTCGAAGTGACAACGGTGGCGAGTACACTTCTGGTGCGATGGCCAAGTTCTGTGCGGACCGTGGGATCGTGCAGAAGTTCACACCACCGTACACGCCTCAGCTGAACGGAGTCGCCGAGCGCATGAACCGGACATTGGTGGAATGTGCGCGCTGCATGTTGGAGCACGCCGGATTGTCCAAGTCGTATTGGGGTGAAGCGGTGATGACAGCTACGTTCCTTCACAACCGGTGTCCGACACGGGCCATCAGCCACGACAAGTCGCCACACCAAGTCTGGACCGGGAAGAAGCCGCTGCTGGCGAACCTGAAAGTGTTCGGTTGCCACGCATACGTAACGGTCCCGAAGGAGAAACGTACCAAGTTTGATGCTCGGTCGGTGCGTTGCCGTTTCCTGGGGTACTCGGAGCACGAGAAAGCGTATCGATTCGAAGAACTGAAGAGCGGTCGCGCACTGGTGAGCCGCGACGCGCAGTTCATGGAAGACGTCTTCGACAGTGGGAGACGTGACTACCATCAGAGGGAGGTGGTGATCATTCAAGATGAACAGACGACGGATCAAGATTCGTCGCAGTCAGATGAAGACGACAAAGAAGAAGCTGCGCGGGATGAAGACTTCGAGCCCGGCAGCAAGCGACACCCGCGGACGCAGTCACTGGAGGAAGCCGTGGAGGTTCCAAGTGCCAAGCGACAGAGTCGACACCAGACTCTGGACGAGATGTCTGCTGTGGCTCAAGAAAGTCAAGACTTCGAAGCTGCATACGTCGTGGATTCAGTGGGAGAAATGCCGACCACATTCAAGTCGGCGATGGAATCCAGCGACGCAGTCAAGTGGAAGGAGGCGTGTGACTCGGAGTGTGACTCGCTGCTCAAGAACGACACGTGGGATGTCGTGCCACTGCCGAAGGGACGCAAGGCGATCGGCTGCAGATGGGTGTTTCGCGTGAAGGAGAACCAAGCTGGAGAGATTGAGCGGTTCAAGGCGCGACTGGTGGCCAAGGGATTCTCGCAGAAGTATGGCATCGACTACGATGAGACCTTTGCACCAGTGGCCAAGTTCACGTCGATTCGGGCAGTGCTGAGCATGGCCGCCAAGTATGGTTTGAAGCTGCACCAGATGGATGTCAAGACAGCCTTCCTCAACGGCGTTCTCGACGAAGACATCTACATGGCGCAACCGGACGGGTACGTCGACGAAAACCATCCGGACCACGTATGCAAGCTCAAGCGTTCGCTGTATGGACTGAAGCAGTCGCCACGCATGTGGAACCAGACCATCGACGACTTCATGCTGAAGATGGGGTTCAAGAAGTGCGAGTCCGACCACTGCGTCTACATCAAGAGGAATGATCAAGAGATGATCTTCGTGGTGCTATACGTGGACGACCTGATTCTGGCAAGCAGTAGTGACGACCTGCTGGACTCGACCAAGCGCGCGCTGAGTGAACGCTTCGAGATGACAGACCTCGGCGAGCTCGAGTATTTTCTCGGGATGGAGATCAAGAACGATCGCGACTCCGGAAAAGTGACGGTGCGGCAGACCAAGTTTCTCAAGTCCATCCTGACCAAGTTCGGCATGCAAGACAGCAAGCCTGTGAAGACGCCGCAAGACCCCGGACTCAAGCTGACCAAGAACATGTGAGGGTGGCTGCCAGCATGAAGACACCATGAAGAACGTGCCATACCGGAGTGCCGTCGGCGGACTCATGTACCTGATGGTGGCGACGCGTCCGGACCTTGCTGCTGCAGTGGGAGTTCTGAGCCAGTTTGCGGCTGATCCGTGTCCGACGCACTGGCAAGCTCTCAAGCGTGTGCTGCGGTATCTGCAGGCGACACCAACGCACGGACTCGAGTTCTCACGCGAAGACGGTTTCGGCGTGTGTGGTTACTCGGACGCGGACTGGGCTGGTGACATCGAGTCTCGACGTAGTACAAGCGGCTACGCGTTCATGATGAACGGCGGATGCATCAGCTGGAGAAGCAAGAAGCAGCGGACGGTGGCACTATCGTCTACGGAAGCGGAGTACATGGCGCTATCGGAGGCGACACAAGAGGCAGTGTGGCTCAAGGTGTTCCTGTGCGAGCTCGGCGAGATGGCAAACGATGAAGCGATCAAGATCTACGAGGACAACCAAGGCTCCATCGCGTTGGCCAAGAATCCCGAATTCCACAAGCGCACCAAGCACATCGACATTCGCTACCACTTCGTGCGCGAGAAGGTGGAAGACGGTCAAGTGGTGCTACAGTATGTTTCGACTACCGACATGCTGGCCGACATCATGACGAATGCGATCACTGCTGTGCAGTTCGAAGTTCTTCGGAGCAAGTTGGGGATCCAAGGCGCAACAGCTGTCAAGTCGAGTGGGAGTGTTGTCAAGAAGACGCCTCGACCAGCTGCGGCATACCGGTAAGATACCGGTATGACCTTCACTCAGTGGGACCGCAATCATTCCTGTGTTTACGGTACACTGATGATGGGACACTGATGATGGGACGCTGTTTACGCTACGGGGGTTATGGGATACGTGGGGACAAGATTGTGGATACAAGATGGGTATCCACGTGGCAGTCGCTGATTGGCTGAAGTAACTCAGTATCCAGTAAAGAATCCAGTAGAGTGTATCCAGTAGAATATTCAGTAGGCTTAGAGGTAGCAAGGAGTTTGCGAACTAAGGACCTAAATCAATCACTTTGCATTTTGCCATCAACCGACCAAAGCCTTTTAGTACACTTCTGGTGCGATGGCCAAGTTCTGTGCGGACCGTGGGATCGTGCAGAAGTTCACGCCGCCATACACGCCTCAGCTGAACGGAGTCGCCGAGCGCATGAACCGGACGTTGGTGGAGTGTGCGCGCTGTATGTTGGAACATGCTGGATTGTCCAAGACGTATTGGGGTGAAGCGGTGATGACAGCTACGTTCCTTCGCAACCGGTGTCCGACACGGGCCATCAGCCACGACAAGTCGCCACACCAAGTCTGGACCGGGAAGAAGCCGCTGCTGGCGAACCTGAAAGTGTTCGGTTGCCACGCATACGTGACGGTCCCGAAGGAGAAACGTACCAAGTTTGATGCTCGGTCGGTGCGTTGCCGTTTCCTGGGGTACTCGGAGCACGAGAAAGCGTATCGATTCGAAGAACTGAAGAGCGGTCGCGCACTGGTGAGCCGCGACGCGCAGTTCATGGAAGACGTCTTCGACGGTGGGAGACGCAGTTACGATCAAGAAGTTGTTGTGGAACTTCAAGATGAAGAGGTGACGGATCAAGATTCATCGCAATCGGATGATGACAACGAAGAAGAGGAAGAAGCTGCGCGGGACGAAGACTTCGAGCCCGGCAGCAAGCGACACCCGCGGACGCAGTCACTGGAGGAAGCCGTGGAGGTTCCAAGTGCCAAGCGGTATGCGTCGCAGACTCGACACCAGACTCTGGACGAGATGTCTGCTGTGGCTCAAGAAAGTCAAGACTTCGAAGCTGCATACGTCGTGGATTCAGTGGGAGAAATGCCGACCACGTTCAAGTCGGCGATGGAATCCAGCGACGCAGTCAAGTGGAAGGAGGCCTGCGACTCGGAAGTTAAGTCACTTCGCAAGAACGACACGTGGGATGTCGTGCCACTGCCGAAGGGACGCAAGGCGATCGGCTGCAGATGGGTGTTTCGCGTGAAGGAGAACCAAGCTGGAGAGATTGAGCGGTTCAAGGCGCGACTGGTGGCCAAGGGATTCTCGCAGAAGTATGGCATCGACTACGATGAGACCTTTGCACCAGTGGCCAAGTTCACGTCGATTCGGGCAGTGCTGAGCATGGCCGCCAAGTATGGTCTCAAGCTGCACCAGATGGATGTCAAGACAGCCTTCCTCAACGGCGTTCTCGACGAAGACATCTACATGGCGCAACCGGACGGGTACGTCGACGAAAACCATCCGGACCACGTATGCAAGCTCAAGCGTTCGCTGTATGGACTGAAGCAGTCGCCACGCATGTGGAACCAGACCATCGACGACTTCATGCTGAAGATGGGGTTCAAGAAGTGCGAGTCCGACCACTGCGTCTACATCAAGAGGAATGATCAAGAGATGATCTTCGTGGTGCTATACGTGGACGACCTGATTCTGGCAAGCAGTAGTGACGACCTGCTGGACTCGACCAAGCGCGCGCTGAGTGAACGCTTCGAGATGACAGACCTCGGCGAGCTCGAGTATTTCCTCGGGATGGAGATCAAGAACGATCGCGACTCCGGAAAAGTGACGGTGCGGCAGACCAAGTTTCTCAAGTCCATCCTGACCAAGTTCGGCATACAAGACAGCAAGCCTGTGAAGACGCCGCAAGACCCCGGACTCAAGCTGACCAAGAACATGTGCGAGGGTGGCTGCCAGCATGAAGACACCATGAAGAACGTGCCATACCGGAGTGCCGTCGGCGGACTCATGTACCTGATGGTGGCGACGCGTCCGGACCTTGCTGCTGCAGTGGGAGTTCTGAGCCAGTTTGCGGCTGATCCGTGTCCGACGCACTGGCAAGCTCTCAAGCGTGTGCTGCGGTATCTGCAGGCGACACCAACGCACGGACTCGAGTTCTCACGCGAAGACGGTTTCGGCGTGTGTGGTTACTCGGACTGGGCTGGTGACATCGAGTCTCGACGTAGTACAAGCGGCTACGCGTTCATGATGAACGGCGGATGCATCAGCTGGAGAAGCAAGAAGCAGCGGACGGTGGCACTATCGTCTACGGAAGCGGAGTACATGGCGCTATCGGAGGCGACACAAGAGGCAGTGTGGCTCAAGGTGTTCCTGTGCGAGCTCGGCGAGATGGCAAACGATGAAGCGATCAAGATCTACGAGGACAACCAAGGCTCCATCGCGTTGGCCAAGAATCCCGAATTCCACAAGCGCACCAAGCACATCGACATTCGCTACCACTTCGTGCGCGAGAAGGTGGAAGACGGTCAAGTGGTGCTACAGTATGTTTCGACTACCGACATGCTGGCCGACATCATGACGAATGCGATCACTGCTGTGCAGTTCGAAGTTCTTCGGAGCAAGTTGGGGATCCAAGGCGCAACAGCTGTCAAGTCGAGTGGGAGTGTTGTCAAGAAGACGCCTCGACCAGCTGCGGCATACCGGTAAGATACCGGTATGACCTTCACTCAGTGGGACCGCAATCATTCCTGTGTTTACGGTACACTGATGATGGGACACTGATGATGGGACGCTGTTTACGCTACGGGGGTTATGGGATACGTGGGGACAAGATTGTGGATACAAGATGGGTATCCACGTGGCAGTCGCTGATTGGCTGAAGTAACTCAGTATCCAGTAAAGAATCCAGTAGAGTGTATCCAGTAGAATATTCAGTAGGCTTAGAGGTAGCAAGGAGTTTGCGAACTAAGGACCTAAATCAATCACTTTGCATTTTGCCATCAACCGACCAAAGCCTTTTGGACACGAAGCTTGGACGAAGCGGAAGAGTGAGCACGCTTGGGCGAGACCGGAGCGAAGACACTTGAGGGGTAGAATGAAGATTCGAAAGTGATTGATTTATCGGAGTTAGTTGTTTGGCCTACCACAAAGAAACGCGGTCACGCGTCCAATCAATCTACTCGTCTAATCACTACTGCCGTAATCATCATGGCGTAAACATGCGGTTCGGATTGGACCGGTTCGGTTAACCGGTTAATGGGTACAAACCACACTTAACCGGAAACCCTCAGTACAGCCGTCAACCTGCAACACCACCGTTGTCACTTCGAAGCGTCTTCACACGTTTGCCGGTCTGAGTTTCAGCAAACGCCACAAACTCAGCGAACTTGGCCGCCACCTCAGACTTGTTCCGCAGCAAGTACACCACACAGAAGTGCGACTTGTCATCGATGAACGTGACGAAGTAGCGCTTGCCACCAAACGTTGGCGTCTGCATGGGACCGCACACATCGCTGTGAACGACCTCCAGCACTTGCTTCGCACGGTTCGGGGACGACTTCATGTAGCTCACTCGCGTTTGCTTGCCGAGTGAGCATCCGTCGCACAGCTCCCACTGCTTCACCGACGTCATGTCGATGCCAACACCGTAGCTCTTCTTGACGATGGCGTCTAGACCGCCATGGCCAATGTGACCAAGTCGAAGGTGCCAGAGGTACGACGTGGTGTCCCCTTTGCGATCCTTCGAACTTGCCGCATTGGCCTCGTCCGGCATCATCGGCGTCATGCACAGCTTGAACAGTCCCTTGCCAGCTCGCGCACCCAGCTTCCACTTGAGACCCTTCGTTTCCGCGAAACACCCGTCGCTCTCGAAGGTCACCGGTCCGACGTCCTTGGTGAAGCGTCCGACGGAGAACAAGTTGCGCGACAACTTAGGAATGTGCCACACGTTCGTGAGCACACCTTTCTTGGTCCCGCGCGGAGTCTTCATTGACATCACAATGTCGCCACTGCCAATCGCCTGCACCACACCGTCATCCGCGAGATGCACGTCCACCGGGTCGAAAGTCTTGTAGTTCTTCATGAACTTCTTGGAGCACGTCATGTGCTGCGTCGCACCCGAGTCGACCAGCCACACGTCATTCAACTTGGTGTTGCTCCCACCACCAATCGAGAAAAGATAGTCGCCGGCATCCTCGTCCTCACGCGCCACATTCGCACGCTGCGACCGCTGCCGGTTGTTGTTGTCTTGGATCTGCGAGGGACACTCCGCGATCCAATGTCCTTGTTTGCCGCAGTTGTGGCACGCCCCGGCCTTCTTCGCCGGACGTCCTCTGCGCTTGTTGTCGTTGACCATGAACGCTTGACCTTGACCGTGCGCGGCTCCGTCGACGCCGCCACCTTGTTCCTTGCGCTTCATGTCCTCATGCAGCAGCCGAGACGTCACAAGTTCCCACGTCAACGAGTCGGCTCTCGACTCCAATGCCGTGATGAGGAACTGGTACGACTCGCTCAGACTTCCCAGAAGCGTGATCACCAAGTCGTCCTCGCTGACCGGAGCGCCAACCGCGTCGAGCTGCTCCGCAAGCGTCTTGAGCTTGTTGATGTGTTCCAGCACATCATCACCTTCGTCCATCATCGTCGTGAAGAAACGTCGACGAAGAAAGAGCTTGTTGGCCAAACTCTTCTTCTCGAAGTGTCCTTCCAGCCTTGACCATGCATCATGCGCGTCCTTGGCCGAGCGAACCAACGGCAGTTGCGAATCCTCCATCGCGAGACAGATGATCGCCAGCGCCTTGCGCGACTTCTTCCGAAACAGCGCTTGATCCGCCGCAGTCTGGCAGTGCTCCAGCTTCACTTCCCCACTTGTCACTTCCCACAGTTCGCGCTCCTCGAGCACCATCTGCATCTTGAACTTCCACGTGTGGAAGTTGGTTCCGTCGAACTTGTTGATGCGGGCGGTCGCGGTCGGGGTGGCGTCCATGGCGAAGGCGTAGTCAGGGTCTTGGTCAGGGAAAACGGGGCTTGGGCTCATAACCAAAAGGCTTTGGTCGGTTGATGGCAAAATGCAAAGTGATTGATTTAGGTCCTTAGTTCGCAAACTCCTTGCTACCTCTAAGCCTACTGAATATTCTACTGGATACACTCTACTGGATTCTTTACTGGATACTGAGTTACTTCAGCCAATCAGCGACTGCCACGTGGATGCCCATCTTGTATCCACAATCTTGTCCCCACGTATCCCATAACCCCCGTAGCGTAAACAGCGTCCCATCATCAGTGTACCATCATCAGTGTACCGTAAACACAGGAATGATTGCGGTCCCACTGACTGAAGGTCATACCGGTATCTTACCGGTATGCCGCAGCTGGTCGAGGCGTCTTCTTGACAACAACCGGTATGCCGCAGCTGGTCGAGGCGTCTTCTTGACAACAACCGGTATGCCGCAGCTGGTCGAGGCGTCTTCTTGACAACAGCGAAGGCACCTTCCAAGTCGAGCGGACAAAGTCTATGTCGTGGTTGCCAGCAAGGGAAGATGGTTCAAAAACCGTTTCCAAGCAACCGTGACAAGCGTCGCTACGACACGTTCGAGCTGCTCCACTTCGACATCTGCGGACCCATGGAGAAAAACTCGCTGGGCGGCAGCAAGTACCTGCTGCTGATCGTGGACGAAGCCAGCGGATGCATGAAGGGTTTCTGTCTGCGTGCCAAGTCGGAGAGCGAAGACTGCATCAAGACGTACATCATGAAGGTACAGAAGCAGTTCAGCAAGAAGGTCAAGTTCGTGCGGCACGACGGAGCTCGTGAGTTTGCGACCAACTCGCTCAAGGACTTCTACGAAGACGAAGGCATCGAGCAGCAAACCACGGTTCCGTACGCGCACCAGACCAACGGCACGGCAGAGCGAGCTATCCGGACTATCGTCACGATCGGCCGCAGCATGCTGCATCACGCCAAGCTGGACAAGTGTTTCTGGGCTGAGGCGGCCATGACGGCCATCTACGTGAAGAATCGTCTGCCGTCACCCAAGATCGAGCACAAGACTCCGTTCGAGATCGTGTACAAGTCCAAGCCGAGTGTGAAGCACATGCGTGTGTTCGGCTGTCGGACGTTCATCCTGACTCCGAAGGAGAAGCGGCTCAAGTGGGATCCCAAGGCTCGCGCCGGACTATTCCTGGGTTACGAAGAAGTGTCCAAGGCGTATCGAGTTTATGACATCGAGGCGGGGCAGGTGGTGATCAGTCGCGATGTCAACTTCGATGAGTCGACCTTTGGACTTTCACCGACGATTTCCGATGAAGATGTCGACGACCTGGACTTCGAATCGCTCGACATCGACAATGATGGTTCCCGCCAGACGGAGTACACGCAGGCAGGGAAGCGCAAGAGCCGCCCGAGTGACGAAGATGAAGCTGCCAGAAGACCGCGAGCTGTGCGTCATCGACCTGGACTGGAAGAAGCAAGTGCGCCGAACTACTCCACTCCGCACCGAGCAGACGCAGACGAAGAAGAAAAGTATGGAGATGAAGATGACGATTCGACTCCACCAGTGTTTTGGCGTGCAAGTGCCAATGCCGTCGAAGCAGGCGATCTATCCGAGCCGACGACGTTTCAAGAGGCGGTGAACGGCCCGGACCAAGTGCACTGGCGCAAGGCAATTCAAAAGGCTTTGGTCGGTTGATGGCAAAATGCAAAGTGATTGATTTAGGTCCTTAGTTCGCAAACTCCTTGCTACCTCTAAGCCTACTGAATATTCTACTGGATACACTCTACTGGATTCTTTACTGGATACTGAGTTACTTCAGCCAATCAGCGACTGCCACGTGGATACCCATCTTGTATCCACAATCTTGTCCCCACGTATCCCATAACCCCCGTAGCGTAAACAGCGTCCCATCATCAGTGTCCCATCATCAGTGTACCGTAAACACAGGAATGATTGCGGTCCCACTGAGTGAAGGTCATACCGGTATCTTACCGGTATGCCGCAGCTGGTCGAGGCGTCTTCTTGACAACACTCCCACTCGACTCGACAGCTCTTGCACCTTGGATCCCGAGCTTGTTTCGAAGTACTTCAAACTGCACCGCAGTGATCGCCTTCGTCATGATGTCGGCCAGCATGTCGGTAGTCGAAACATACTGTAGCACCACTTGACCGTCTTCCACCTTCTCGCGCACGAAGTGGTAGCGAATGTCGATGTGCTTGGTGCGCTTGTGGAATTCGGGATTCTTGGCCAACGCGATGGAGCCTTGGTTGTCCTCGTAGATCTTGATCGCTTCATCGCTTGCCATCTCGCCGAGCTCGCACAGGAACACCTTGAGCCACACTGCCTCTTGTGTCGCCTCCGATAGCGCCATGTACTCCGCTTCCGTTGAAGACAGCGCCACCGTCCGCTGCTTCTTGCTTCTCCAGCTGATGCATCCGCCGTTCATCATGAACGCGTAGCCGCTTGTACTACGTCGAGACTCAATGTCACCAGCCCAGTCCGCGTCCGAGTAACCACACACGCCGAAACCGTCTTCGCGTGAGAACTCGAGTCCGTGCGTTGGTGTCGCCTGCAGATACCGCAGCACACGCTTGAGAGCTTGCCAGTGCGTCGGACACGGATCAGCCGCAAACTGGCTCAGAAGTCCCACTGCAGCAGCAAGGTCCGGACGCGTCGCCACCATCAAGTACATGAGAGCACCGACGGCACTCCGATACGGCACGTTCTTCATGGTGTCTTCATGCTGGCAGCCACCCTCGCACATGTTCTTGGTCAGCTTGAGTCCGGGGTCCTGCGGCGTCTTCACAGGCTTGCTGTCTTGCATGCCGAACTTGGTCAGGATGGACTTGAGAAACTTGGTCTGCCGCACCGTCACTTTTCCGGAGTCGCGATCGTTCTTGATCTCCATCCCGAGAAAATACTCGAGCTCGCCGAGGTCTGTCATCTCGAAGCGTTCACTCAGCGCGCGCTTGGTCGAGTCCAGCAGGTCGTCACTACTGCTTGCCAGAATCAGGTCGTCCACGTATAGCACCACGAAGATCATCTCTTGATCATTCCTCTTGATGTAGACGCAGTGGTCGGACTCGCACTTCTTGAACCCCATCTTCAGCATGAAGTCGTCGATGGTCTGGTTCCACATGCGTGGCGACTGCTTCAGTCCATACAGCGAACGCTTGAGCTTGCATACGTGGTCCGGATGGTTTTCGTCGACGTACCCGTCCGGTTGCGCCATGTAGATGTCTTCGTCGAGAACGCCGTTCAGGAAGGCTGTCTTGACGTCCATTTGGTGCAGCTTGAGACCATACTATTGAGGGTTACCGGTTTGGTATCGGTTATTAACCGTGAACCGGTTAACCCGAACCGGTCCAATCCGAACCCACGTTGATTATGGTGATTACGGTAAGTTGTTTACGCCACCGATGATTAGACGAGTAGGATGATTGGACGAACACCGGTGAGTGATGGTTGATTAGATGCACTAGGTGATAGGACGCAGGGTCGCGTGTCTATAACAGTAGGGTGTAAGCTCCAACAATTCAATCACTTTCGAATCTTCATTTTACCCCTCAAGTGTCTTCGCTCCGGTCCCGCCGTCTGCGACGTCCCTCCCTCCGCTTCGTCCAAGCTTCGTGTCCAAGATCCATACCTTCCATCATTTCGTGCTGCCAAGTTGCCTAACGGACAACGCGCCATCGGTACCAAGTGGGTGTTCAAGATCAAGCGCAAAGCGGACGGATCGATCGAGAAGTACAAGGCGCGCCTCGTGGCCAAGGGGTTCAAGCAGAAGTACGGCATCGACTACACCGATACGTTCTCGCCCGTCGTCAAGTATGTGACGCTGCGCATAGTGATCGCGATTGCCAAGTATTTTAGCTGGCCCCTCGACCAACTCGACGTGGTGACAGCTTTCCTGTACGGGATAATGAAGGAGCTGGTGTTCTGCGCGGTCCCCGAAGGTGTTGATCTCGACGGTGACTTCGACTGCCTGGAATTGGTGAAGGCGATCTACGGTCTCAAGCAAGCTTCGCGCGTGTGGAACGAGACCTTCGACGAGTTCGTGTGCTCCATCGGCTTCCAAGTATCGGCGTTCGACCCGTGCCTCTACATCAAGATCGTTGACGGTCACTGCGTGCTCGTGCTGGTTATTGAGGGTTACCGGTTTGGTATCGGTTATTAACCGTGAACCGGTTAACCCGAACCGGTCCAATCCGAACCCACGTTGATTATGGTGATTGTTGTCAAGAAGACGCCTCGACCAGCTGCGGCATACCGGTAAGATACCGGTATGACCTTCACTCAGTGGGACCGCAATCATTCCTGTGTTTACGGTACACTGATGATGGGACACTGATGATGGGACGCTGTTTACGCTACGGGGGTTATGGGATACGTGGGGACAAGATTGTGGATACAAGATGGGCATCCACGTGGCAGTCGCTGATTGGCTGAAGTAACTCAGTATCCAGTAAAGAATCCAGTAGAGTGTATCCAGTAGAATATTCAGTAGGCTTAGAGGTAGCAAGGAGTTTGCGAACTAAGGACCTAAATCAATCACTTTGCATTTTGCCATCAACCGACCAAAGCCTTTTGGTTATGAGCCCAAGCCCCGTCTTCCCTGACCAAGACCCCGACTACGCCTTCGCCATGGACGCCACCCCGACCGCGACCGCCCGCATCAACAAGTTCGACGGAACCAACTTCCACACGTGGAAGTTCAAGATGCAGATGGTGCTCGAGGAGCGCGAACTGTGGGAAGTGACGAGTGGGGAAGTGAAGCTGGAGCACTGCCAGACCGCGGCGGATCAAGCGCTGTTTCGGAAGAAGTCGCGCAAGGCGCTGGCGATCGTCTGTCTCGCGATGGAGGATTCGCAACTGCCGTTGGTTCGCTCGGCCAAGGACGCGCATGATGCATGGTCAAGACTGGAAGGACACTTCGAGAAGAAGAGTTTGGCCAACAAGCTCTTTCTTCGTCGACGTTTCTTCACGACGATGATGGACGAAGGTGATGATGTGCTGGAACACATCAACAAGCTCAAGACGCTTGCGGAGCAGCTCGACGCGGTTGGCGCTCCGGTCAGCGAGGACGACTTGGTGATCACGCTTCTGGGAAGTCTGAGCGAGTCGTACCAGTTCCTCATCACGGCATTGGAGTCGAGAGCCGACTCGTTGACGTGGGAACTTGTGACGTCTCGGCTGCTGCATGAGGACATGAAGCGCAAGGAACAAGGTGGCGGCGTCGACGGAGCCGCGCACGGTCAAGGTCAAGCGTTCATGGTCAACGACAACAAGCGCAGAGGACGTCCGGCGAAGAAGGCCGGGGCGTGCCACAACTGCGGCAAACAAGGACATTGGATCGCGGAGTGTCCCTCGCGGATCCAAGACAACAACAACCGGCAGCGGTCGCAGCGTGCGAATGTGGCGCGTGAGGACGAGGATGCCGGCGACTATCTTTTCTCGATTGGTGGTGAGAGCAACACCAAGTTGAATGACGTGTGGCTGGTCGACTCGGTGCGACGCAGCACATGACGTGCTCCAAGAAGTTCATGAAGAACTACAAGACTTTCGACCCGGTGGACGTGCATCTCGCGGATGACGGTGTGGTGCAGGCGATTGGCAGTGGCGACATTGTGATGTCAATGAAGACTCCGCGCGGGACCAAGAAAGGTGTGCTCACGAACGTGTGGCACATTCCTAAGTTGTCGCGCAACTTGTTCTCCGTCGGACGCTTCACCAAGGACGTCGGACCGGTGATCTTCGAGCGCGACGGATGCTTCGCGGAGACCAAGGACATCAAGTGGAAGCTGGGTGCGCGAGCTGGCAAGGGACTGTTCAAGCTGTGCATGACACCAGTGGTGCCTGACGAGGCCAATGCGGCAAGTTCGAAGGATCGCAAAGGGGACACCACGTCGTACCTCTGGCACCTTCGACTTGGCCACATCGGCCATGGCGGTCTAGACGCCATCGTCAAGAAGGGCTATGGCACTGGTATCAACATGACATCGGTGAAGCAGTGGGAGCTGTGCGACGGATGCTCACTCGGCAAGCAAACGCGAGTGAGCTACATGAAGTCGTCCCCGAACCGTGCGAAGCAAGTGCTGGAGGTCGTTCACAGCGATGTGTGCGGTCCCATGCAGACGCCAACTTTTGGTGGCAAGCGCTACTTCGTCACGTTCATCGATGACAAGTCGCACTTCTGTGTGGTGTACTTGCTGCGGAACAAGTCCGAGGTGGCTGCCAAGTTCGCTGAGTTTGTGGCGTTTGCTGAAACTCAGACCGGCAAGCGCGTGAAGATGCTTCGAAGTGACAACGGTGGCGAGTACACTTCCGGTGCGATGGCCAAGTTCTGTGCGGACCGTGGGATCGTGCAGAAGTTCACGCCGCCATACACGCCTCAGCTGAACGGAGTCGCCGAGCGCATGAACCGGACGTTGGTGGAGTGTGCTCGCTGTATGTTGGAACATGCTGGATTGTCCAAGACGTATTGGGGTGAAGCGGTGATGACAGCTACGTTCCTTCGCAACCGGTGTCCGACACGGGCCATCAGCCACGACAAGTCGCCACACCAAGTCTGGACCGGGAAGAAGCCGCTGCTGGCGAACCTGAAAGTGTTCGGTTGCCACGCGTACGTAACGGTCCCGAAAGAGAAGCGCACCAAGTTTGACGCTCGGTCAGTGCGCTGTCGGTTCTTGGGGTACTCGGAGCACGAGAAAGCGTATCGGTTTGAAGAACTGGAGAGCGGTCGCGTGTTGGTGAGCCGCGACGCGCAGTTTATGGAAGACGTCTTCGACGGTGGGAGACGCAGTTACGATCAAGAAGTTGTTGTGGAACTTCAAGATGAAGAGGTGACGGATCAAGATTCATCGCAATCGGATGATGACAACGAAGAAGAGGAAGAAGCTGCGCGGGACGAAGACTTCGAGCCCGGCAGCAAGCGACACCCGCGGACGCAGTCACTGGAGGAAGCCGTGGAGGTTCCAAGTGCCAAGCGGTATGCGTCGCAGACTCGACACCAGACTCTGGACGAGATGTCTGCTGTGGCTCAAGAAAGTCAAGACTTCGAAGCTGCATACGTCGTGGATTCAGTGGGAGAAATGCCGACCACATTCAAGTCGGCGATGGAATCCAGCGACGCAGTCAAGTGGAAGGAGGCCTGCGACTCGGAAGTTAAGTCACTTCGCAAGAACGACACATGGAATGTCGTACCATTGCCGAAGGGACGCAAGGCGATCGGCTGCAGATGGGTGTTTCGAGTCAAGGAAAACCAAGCTGGAGAGATCGAGCGGTTCAAGGCGCGACTGGTGGCCAAGGGATTCTCGCAGAAGTATGGCATCGACTACGATGAGACCTTTGCACCAGTGGCCAAGTTCACGTCGATTCGGGCAGTGTTGAGCATGGCCGCCAAGTATGGTCTCAAGCTGCACCAAATGGACGTCAAGACAGCCTTCCTAAACGGCGTTCTCGACGAAGACATCTACATGGCGCAACCGGACGGGTACGTCGACGAAAACCATCCGGACCACGTATGCAAGCTCAAGCGTTCGCTGTATGGACTGAAGCAGTCGCCACGCATGTGGAACCAGACCATCGACGACTTCATGCTGAAGCTGGGGTTCAAGAAGTGCGAGTCAGATCACTGCGTCTACATCAAGAGGGACGATCAAGAGATGATCTTCGTGGTGCTCTACGTTGACGACCTGATTCTGGCAAGCAGTAGTGACGACCTGCTGGACTCGACCAAGCGCGCGCTGAGTGAACGCTTCGAGATGACAGACCTCGGCGAGCTCGAGTATTTTCTCGGGATGGAGATCAAGAACGATCGCGACTCCGGAAAAGTGACGGTGCGGCAGACCAAGTTTCTCAAGTCCATCCTGACCAAGTTCGGCATGCAAGACAGCAAGCCTGTGAAGACGCCGCAGGACCCCGGACTCAAGCTGACCAAGAACATGTGCGAGGGTGGCTGCCAGCATGAAGACACCATGAAGAACGTGCCGTATCGGAGTGCCGTCGGTGCTCTCATGTACTTGATGGTGGCGACGCGTCCGGACCTTGCTGCTGCAGTGGGACTTCTGAGCCAGTTTGCGGCTGATCCGTGTCCGACGCACTGGCAAGCTCTCAAGCGTGTGCTGCGGTATCTGCAGGCGACACCAACGCACGGACTCGAGTTCTCACGCGAAGACGGTTTCGGCGTGTGTGGTTACTCGGACGCGGACTGGGCTGGTGACATTGAGTCTCGACGTAGTACAAGCGGCTACGCGTTCATGATGAACGGCGGATGCATCAGCTGGAGAAGCAAGAAGCAGCGGACGGTGGCGCTGTCTTCAACGGAAGCGGAGTACATGGCGCTATCGGAGGCGACACAAGAGGCAGTGTGGCTCAAGGTGTTCCTGTGCGAGCTCGGCGAGATGGCAAGCGATGAAGCGATCAAGATCTACGAGGACAACCAAGGCTCCATCGCGTTGGCCAAGAATCCCGAATTCCACAAGCGCACCAAGCACATCGACATTCGCTACCACTTCGTGCGCGAGAAGGTGGAAGACGGTCAAGTGGTGCTACAGTATGTTTCGACTACCGACATGCTGGCCGACATCATGACGAAGGCGATCACTGCGGTGCAGTTTGAAGTACTTCGAAACAAGCTCGGGATCCAAGGTGCAAGAGCTGTCGAGTCGAGTGGGAGTGTTGTCAAGAAGACGCCTCGACCAGCTGCGGCATACCGGTAAGATACCGGTATGACCTTCACTCAGTGGGACCGCAATCATTCCTGTGTTTACGGTACACTGATGATGGGACACTGATGATGGGACGCTGTTTACGCTACGGGGTTATGGGATACGTGGGGACAAGATTGTGGATACAAGATGGGTATCCACGTGGCAGTCGCTGATTGGCTGAAGTAACTCAGTATCCAGTAAAGAATCCAGTAGAGTGTATCCAGTAGAATATTCAGTAGGCTTAGAGGTAGCAAGGAGTTTGCGAACTAAGGACCTAAATCAATCACTTTGCATTTTGCCATCAACCGACCAAAGCCTTTTAGTTGTTTACGCCACCGATGATTAGACGAGTAGGATGATTGGACGAACACCGGTGAGTGATGGTTGATTAGATGCACTAGGTGATAGGACGCAGGGTCGCGTGTCTATAACAGTAGGGTGTAAGCTCCAACAATTCAATCACTTTCGAATCTTCATTCTACCCCTCAAGTGTCTTCGCTCCGGTCCCGCCGTCTGCGACGTCCCTCCCTCCGCTTCGTCCAAGCTTCGTGTCCAAGATCCATACCTTCCATCAGGTTATGAGCCCAAGCACCATGTCCTCTGCACAAGACGCCTCGACCAAGGTCTCCATTGACAAGTTCAACGGGGACAACTACGCGACGTGGAACCGCTACATGCGTGGCGTGTTCCTGACCAAGTCGACGTGGCATGTCGTGAACCGGGAGACGACTCCGAGCTTCACGGACTCGCGGGCCAAGGACGAGTACGTCAAGTCCAGCAACATCGCGTTCGGACTGATGTTGCTTCACATGGACGCGGACTACCACCATGTGGTCGACGACTGCGAGGAAGTGTGGGTTGCCTGGTCGCGCCTGAAGACGCTGTACGGTGGTTCGCAGAAGGCTGGACGCATCTACTTGAAGCGCCAACTCTTCAGCATGGAGATGTCGGAAGGCGGCAACGTCTTGCATCATTGCAATGAAGTCCTCAACATCAGTGCCAAGCTCAGCAGCATCGGCGCCAAGATGGAGGATGAAGACGTGGCGATCTGCTTGTTGCGCAGTCTCCCCAAGAGCTACGAGAACGTCGTGCTCAACTTGGAGATGAGTAGCGCTGAGCTGCGGTCGCAAGACGTCGTGAAGGTGCTCACGAATGAGCACATCAAGAGACAAGGCGAGAAGACGGCGACGGTGAAGACGGAGAATGCGGCCAAGGCGTTCAACACCGACCGAGAGTCTCGCCAGTGTACGTACTGCGGGAAATTGGGGCACACGATTGACAAGTGCTGGACCAAGCAGAAGGACGAGAACCGAGGGCCAAGACGCGGCGGCAACGGCCGTGGACGCGGGGCCAACAACATCCAGTGGAGAAACGACAGCGACAGCGACGGCTACGACTACGACTACGATCGAGTAGCGTTCGCGGTTTCACTGGAATGTGGTATTTCGACGGGCAAGAATGTGTCCGGGATGTGGGCGGTCGACAGCGGCGCAACGCACCACATCTGCAACGACAAGGCCAAGTTCGCCCATTTGATTGAGCGGAACGAAGGCGAACTTTCGGTGGCCGACGGCAACAAGGCGGCCATCATGGGTGTGGGGACCATCGTGGAACAAGTGGTCCTGCCCAACGGCGACGAGCGCGAGATCGAGATCAAGAACGCGCTGTACGTGCCAAGCATGAGCAAGAATCTGCTTTCGGTACCGCAGATCAACAAAAGTGGCAAGTTCCAAGTGGTGTTCGACGGCGCCAAGATGCAGATTGCGCACAAGGGCTCCAAGCAAGTGGTGGCGACGGCAAACCTCGTGGATGGACTCTACTGGCTGATGACGCCTCAGCGATCGGCGAATGCGGCAACGAGTGGCAAGATTGTCGACCTGCACGCGCGCATGGGTCACGCTCCGGTTGAGGTGCTTCGCAAGATGGTCGACAACCACATGATCAAGGACGCGAAGGCACCTTCCAAGTCGAGCGGACCAAGTCTGTGTCGCGGATGCCAACAAGGGAAGATGGTCCAAAAACCGTTCCCAAGCAACCGTGACAAGCGTCGTTACGACACGTTCGAGCTGCTCCACTTCGACATCTGCGGACCCATGGAGAAAAACTCGCTTGGTGGCAGCAAGTATCTGCTGCTGATCGTGGACGAAGCCAGCGGATGCATGAAGGGTTTCTGCCTGCGCGCCAAGTCGGAGAGCGAAGACTGCATCAAGTCGTACATCATGAAGGTGCAGAAGCAGTTCGGCAAGAAGGTCAAGTTTGTGCGGCACGACGGAGCTCGTGAGTTTGCGACCAACTCGCTCAAGGACTTCTACGAAGACGAAGGCATCGAGCAGCAAACCACGGTTCCGTACGCGCACCAGACCAACGGCACGGCAGAGCGAGCTATCCGGACTATCGTCACGATCGGCCGCAGCATGCTGCATCACGCCAAGCTGGACAAGTGTTTCTGGGCTGAGGCGGCCATGACGGCCATCTACGTGAAGAATCGTCTGCCGTCACCCAAGATCGAGCACAAGACTCCGTTCGAGATCGTGTACAAGTCCAAGCCGAGTGTGAAGCACATGCGTGTGTTCGGCTGTCGGACGTACATCCTGACTCCGAAGGAGAAGCGGCTCAAGTGGGATCCCAAGGCTCGCGCCGGACTGTTCCTGGGTTACGAAGAAGTGTCCAAGGCGTATCGAGTTTATGACATCGAGGCGGGGCAGGTGGTGATCAGTCGCGATGTCAACTTCGATGAGTCGACCTTTGGACTTTCACCGACGATTTCCGATGAAGATGTCGACGACCTGGACTTCGAATCACTCGACATCGACAATGATGGTTCCCGCCAGACGGAGTACACGCAGGCAGGGAAGCGCAAGAGCCGCCCGAGTGACGAAGATGAAGCTGCCAGAAGACCGCGAGCTGTGCGTCATCGACCTGGACTGGAAGAAGCAAGTGCGCCGAACTACTCCTCTGCACCGAGCAGACGCAGACGAAGAAGAAAAGTATGGAGATGAAGATGACGATTCGACTCCACCAGTGTTTTGGCGTGCAAGTGCCAATGCCGTCGAAGCAGGCGACCTATCGGAGCCGACGACGTTTCAAGAGGCGGTGAACGGCCCGGACCAAGTGCACTGGCGCAAGGCAATTCGTGCTGAGCTCGAGTCGATGCGACTTCGTGGTGTGTTTCGTGCTGCCAAGTTGCCTAACGGACAACGCGCCATCGGTACCAAGTGGGTGTTCAAGATCAAGCGCAAAGCGGACGGATCGATCGAGAAGTACAAGGCGCGCCTCGTAGCCAAGGGGTTCAAGCAGAAGTACGGCATCGACTACACCGAGACGTTCTCGCCCGTGGTCAAATACGTGACGCTGCGCATGGTGATCGCGATTGCCAAGCATTTTGGCTGGCCCCTCGACCAACTCGACGTGGTGACTGCCTTCCTATACGGGATAATGAAGGAGCTGGTGTTCTGCGCGGTCCCCGAAGGTGTTGATCTCGACGGTGACTTCGACTGCCTGGAATTGGTGAAGGCGATCTACGGTCTCAAGCAAGCTTCGCGCGTGTGGAACGAGACCTTCGACGAGTTCGTGTGCTCCATCGGCTTCCAAGTATCGGCGTTCGACCCGTGCCTCTACATCAAGATCGTTGACGGTCACTGCGTGCTCGTGCTGGTTATTGAGGGTTACCGGTTTGGTATCGGTTATTAACCGTGAACCGGTTAACCCGAACCGGTCCAATCCGAACCCACGTTGATTATGGTGATTACGGTAAGTTGTTTACGCCACCGATGATTAGACGAGTAGGATGATTGGACGAACACCGGTGAGTGATGGTTGATTAGATGCACTAGGTGATAGGACGCAGGGTCGCGTGTCTATAACAGTAGGGTGTAAGCTCCAACAATTCAATCACTTTCGAATCTTCATTCTACCCCTCAAGTGTCTTCGCTCCGGTCCCGCCGTCTGCGACTTCCCTCCCTCCACTTCGTCCAAGCTTCGTGTCCAAGATCCATACCTTCCATCAGAAACGTCGACGAAGAAAGAGCTTGTTGGCCAAACTCTTCTTCTCGAAGTGTCCTTCCAGCCTTGACCATGCATCATGCGCGTCCTTGGCCGAGCGAACCAACGGCAACTGCGAATCCTCCATCGCGAGACAGACGATCGCCAGTGCCTTGCGCGACTTCTTCCGAAACAGCGCTTGATCCGCCGCGGTCTGGCAGTGCTCCAGCTTCACTTCCCCTCGTCACTTCCCACAGTTCGCGCTCCTCGAGCACCATCTGCATCTTGAACTTCCACGTGTGGAAGTTGGTTCCTTCGAACTTGTTGATGCGGGCGGTGGAGATTGGGGAGGCATCCATGGCGAAGGCGTAGTCAGGGTCTTGGTCAGGGAAGACGGGGCTTGGGCTCATAACCAAAAGGCTTTGGTCGGTTGATGGCAAAATGCAAAGTGATTGATTTAGGTCCTTAGTTCGCAAACTCCTTGCTACCTCTAAGCCTACTGGATTCTCTACTGGATACACTCTACTGGATTCTTTACCGGATACTGAGTTGCTTAAGCCAATCAGAGAGCGCCACGTCGATGCCCATCTTGTGCCCACAATGATGTCGCACCCGTAGCGTAAACACCGTCCCGTAATCACAGGAATGCTTGCGGTGCCACTGAGTGAAGGTCATACCGGTATCCTACCGGTATGCCGCAGCTGGTCGAGGCGTCTTCTTGACAACACCCAAGAGCTACGAGAACGTCGTGCTCAACTTGGAGATGAGCAGCGCTGAACTGCGGTCGCAAGACGTCGTGAAGGTGCTCACGAATGAGCACATCAAGCGCCAGGGTGAAAAATCGGCGACGGTGAAGACGGAGAACGCGGCCAAGGCGTTCAACACCGACCGAGTCTCGCCAATGCACGTACTGCGGAAAATTGGGGCACACGGTTGACAAGTGCTGGACCAAGCAGAAGGACGAGAATCGGGGCCCAAGACGCGGCGGCAACGGCCGTGGACGCGGGGCCAACAACATCCAGTGGCGAAACGACGACGACAACTACGATTACGGCTACGATCGAGTAGCGTTCGCGATTTCTCTGGAGTGTGGTATTTCGACGGGCAAGAATGTGTCCGGGATGTGGGCGGTCGACAGCGGCGCAACGCACCACATCTGCAACGACAAGGCCAAGTTCGCCCATTTGATTGAGCGGAACGAAGGCGAACTTTGGGTGGCCGACGGCAACAAGGCGGCCATCATGGGTGTGGGGACCATCGTGGAACAAGTGGTCCTGCCCAACGGCGACGAGCGCGAGATCGAGATCAAGAACGCGCTGTACGTGCCAAGCATGAGCAAGAATCTGCTTTCGGTTCCACAGATCAACAAGAGTGGCAAGTTCAAGTGGTGTTCGACGGCGCCAGGATGCAGATTGCGCGCAAGGACTCCAAGCAAGTGGTGGCGACGGCAAACCTCGTGGATGGACTCTACTGGCTGATGACGCCTCAGCGATCGGCGAATGCGGCGACGAGAGGCAAGATTGTCGACCTGCACGCGCGCATGGGTCACGCTCCGGTTGAGGTGCTTCGCAAGGTGGTCGACAACCACGCGATCAGGACGCGAAGGCACCTTTCAAGTCGAGCGGACGAAGTCTGTGTCGCGGATGCCAACAAGGGAAGATGGTCAAAAACCGTTCCCAAGCAACCGTGACAAACGTCGCTTACGACACGTTCAGAGTTGCTCCACTTCGACATCTGCGGACCCATGGAGGAAAACTCGCTTGGTGGCAGCAAATATCTGCTGCTGATCGTGGACGAAGCCAGCGGATGCATGAAGGGTTTCTGCCTGCGCGCCAAGTCGGAGAGCGAAGACTGCATCAAGACGTACATCATGAAGGTGCAGAAGCAGTTCGGCAAGAAGGTCAAGTTCGTGCGGCACGACGGCGCTCGTGAGTTTGCGACCAACTCGCTCAAGGATTTCTACGAAGACGAAGGCATCGAGCAGCAAACCACGGTTCCGTACGCGCACCAGACCAACGGCACGGCAGAGCGAGCTATCCGGACTATCGTCACGATCGGCCGCAGCATGCTGCATCACGCCAAGCTGGACAAGTGTTTCTGGGCTGAGGCGGCCATGACGGCCATCTACGTGAAGAATCGTCTGCCGTCACCCAAGATCGAGCACAAGACTCCGTTCGAGATC